>JAECUM010005626.1:0-35029 GCA_016617855.1 Megalonaias nervosa
TATATATATATATATATTGGTAACAATCAAAAGTTGTACAAGTCTGTAAATAAAGCTAAGCTCTATTTGAAGTAAGCCAATGTTAACAAAAAATTTGGTTCTTTTAAAGTTCAAGCAGACTTAATGATTATATATGTGATGAGATTAAGACAAGACAGTCGGACTTAATGATTAGACATGTGAGGAGAGCAAGACATGACAGCCAAACTTTATAATTAGACATGTGAGAAGAGCAAGACATGACAGTCGGACTTAATCATTAGACATGTGAGGAGACCAAGACCAAACAACCAGACTTAATGATTAGACATGTGAGGAGATTAAGACATGATTGCCAGACTTTATGATTAGACACGTGAAGAGAGCAAGACATGACAGCCTGACCTAATGATTAGACATGTAAGGAGATCAAGACATGACAGCCAGACTTTATGATTAGACGTGTGAGGAGATGAAGACACGATAGCCACACTTTATGATTAGACATGTGAGGAGAGCAAGACAGATGGGAGAGAAAGATGAGTACTGAGGTTGTTACTGCAAATCAGTATCTATGAAGGTACAGAATAGAGGCGTAAAAGGTGATTAAATATTTGTTTGATCTTTTGCATACCAGATTTGAACAGGAAAGAAAATAAAGCAACATATAGTGGGTTCACAGATTTACAGTTTTAAAATTGCACGTGTATAGGTATCAATCTCTCAACGGAAGTTCAAATATAGATCTGCCTGAATGGGTTAAAACAAATAAGCTTGCATGAACGTAAAATATACGATGACAGACGTTTGTTTAAAACTACTGAGTCAATTTTAAACATACAAAGTAATCATGTGGGTAGACCATCAAAAACATAACTTGGTTTGATGCTGTCATTGGTTTGACAGATGTCAAGTAACATTATAGAATTTCAAAATGCTGAAAATGAATGCGATATCTCTGTTATCTCCCAGCACTGTTATCAGCAGATTCCCGTCGTAGTTTCGCGGGTTATTAGTTCTTTTTTTTTCATTCTGTGTGAATCGCTAAGTGCGAAACAAAATTTAAGAGATTCGGAGGACTGTTTTGGTTCATTAATTTGCAATGAAGCACACACACACACACACACACACACACCAAGTGAACCCTGGATGCTATAAAATGAACACCCTTATTTGGGTTCAGGAGAGGCCCAGGCAAGTGCACCTGGGTTACGTTTTACAAGTTTACAATTATTCATTCAACGATATTTCATCTTTTTTCAGTACATCGCAGACACACACACACACACACACACACACACACACACACACACACACACACACACACACACACACACACACACTTAAAATAATTTTTTAAACGCCGACAATATGTCAACAGCGTGCTCTTGGGATCGAACATGAGGTAAGTTTCCACAGGTTATCGAATGATTGTCCGTACGCTTTAACCACTAGGCCACTGTTACTTTCAAGAATATACGGCTACAATAAATTTACATTAACTATACCAGATGTGCTATTATATCAGTACATTCGCACTTACAGATCAGAATTTTAGTGGACAAGCATTTATATAACACTAAACAGACAATTTATTAAGTATATGAGCATTTTAAATCATTTCTGTTCTATTATCAAAACAAGTATAATTTTTGCCGAGTGTTGGAAACCCCGTGTGTATTATTAGTGATCAATCTGTCACAGTCAACTTTAGCTGGCTTGACACGTCACCTGGGCAATGACCTGGGCAATGTCTAAATTGTTAGTCGAATTTAAATTCCAGCAATTTGCTGTAGCTGAAAAAAAATACGTTACTGTGCATAGGAAATTTTTCATGTCAACTGAACGGTGATCTGTACTTAAATCGTTGTTGTAATAATAACAATGAGTGATTCTTTGGGGCCGACCCCCCCCCCAAAAAAAAAGTGGCGTCGACCTTGTTGGGGCGCATTTCCATTCGCCAAAATAACAACGCACAGCAAGACACGTGACATGGAAATATCCAAGTTGTGAGTCAAACTGGACTTCCGGGCAATTCAATGTAGCTGGAAAAAAGAATACGTTACATTACAAGATACACTGAAATTTTATTTTCTGATTTAACAACTTTGAATGCGCTGAGTTAGTTATATTGTTTGCGACAAGCTGCACTGAATTTGGTGAGTATGAAAATATTTTTCAGCAGCTGAGATAGATTTAAATTCGTTTGCTTCTTCGGTCTCTAAATTTATTGATTTAATTGGCTTCGGTGTATATTTGCGTTTGCCAGAAGTTTTACGTTTGCAATTGTTACGTGTCTAGGCTCTTCAAAAACGTAACAGGAAAGAGTGAAGACAACAAGCTTTGTAAAATTTACCAAATAATTTATTTCCCTAGAACATCAAGGTAAATACCAGAAAAAGAACTTACTGTTTTACGAATCAAATCCA
Organism: Megalonaias nervosa; assembly: GCA_016617855.1. NCBI lineage: Eukaryota > Metazoa > Mollusca > Bivalvia > Unionida > Unionidae > Megalonaias > Megalonaias nervosa. The sequence goes on from JAECUM010005626.1 coordinate 2,409, forward strand.
AAATTAATCCAAAAATTAAAAAAAACCCAGAAGTTCTGTTATTGAAAAGTCCTAAATGAATCTGAGTGAGAGTCCCGATGAAATTCAAAACTGGAAGGCAATGACGTCTGTTGTAATCTGCGAAGTGCTGTTGTGTCAACAGTTCTTTGATGAATCAAAGAAAATAATATTCCAGTTTTGAATTCCGAATGCATTTGAGTGAATGTCTTTGTCCAAGAATTTTGTAGGAGAACTTGTATTTCCAGGGAAAATAATCACTTGAAATTCAATAAAATAAAAATTCAACTCAAACTGGTCACAACATATGTTTGGAGCCCGACTGAACTATCTTCTATCAAGACAAGAGTTATACACTAATTTAAGACGCACTACAGATTCCAGAATGAGGGTCACCCTTCTAGAAGTTTGTAGCAATAAATGCATGTTTCCTATCACGTAATCCATGTATGGCCTTGACTCAACTTAACAATTTTTTCTATGAGAATGAATAAAAAAACATCTGTCACTGGTTCTGAATCAAGGTCAGAAACTGGATACAGTGTTTCTATTACTGGTTGTTTATCAGTAAGATAAAAAAGACAGTTCAACATAACTGAACTGAATTTCTGGATAATGTCAAATCCAGTAAACAAAGTTACATTACAATAGCATGTAACTGAGCAAAAAAAAAATTAAAACTAACAAACAAATAATTAAATTACATATACATAACACATTCTCTATATCTCTGTGTTATCGCCTGCAAGTTTTGCAAACGAATATCTGCTGTATTTGAGTTGATGTGATCGATAACAAGATCATAATTGATAATGCCATTGAAACATTCATATACGAATCTGTGAAAATAATAGTTTTCATCTCTTTCTGCCAGGAATTCCAATAGCAATCACGAGGTAGCCCATGCTACTGACATTGCCGATGGATTTTTGAAGACGACAGTTTCTGATGATCCCAGCTCTATTCATTTCGTAATTAACATAGATTGGGTGCTTCCTGAATTCATCAGGATCAATCTCTGTCTCAGCTTTCTTCATTATATTATCTTAGTTTCCACAACACGATATAATTAGGTTTTGTGTATTTCTCTATGTAGTCTCGTGTGTCCTATATTTTAACATTATCTCAGAATATCTTTTCAACATGCGATATTTTCGTCCACCACGAGACACACACAGTTCAGTTCTTCCTTTCACCCCCACAACACATATTAGACACGATTTTGGGCCAGTACTGCCAAGTCTGATATTTATCATATGAACACTATAATAATCTCCACGATAGGTTTTGCCACAAGGAGTTACTGATCGATTTTAAGTCCTACAATTATTGTTTGCCGTTGGCATAAATAGTATCTCAATTTTTCTAATTAGAAGAAAGTTATGTGTTATTAAAGAAATTATATCGTATACTGCAGCAATGACTAGTTCTACTATTGCAAAGCAGCTAAGAGAACAGTATTTTAAACTAACTGGTATAACACCACCTTTTCCAAGGTCGATAATTGCACACAAAAAATTAAGAAAAGGAGTAAATGAGTTATTAACCGCGAGTGAAATTGAGAGATTATTGGCGATCAGACCAGAGAAGGGCAGAGACAAGTTTTTGAACGAGAGCGAAATCATTATCGGCGATTCAACCACAACACACCACTAGTTTCGACTTTGACAGATTACCAGGTGACACAAAACAACCACCATTTGAGTTACAGTTACACGAATTTATCAAAATGGCCAAAAATGAGTTTGCGCAAGATGGTGCGTCTCATGTTTTTTCAACATTTGGGATAGACGGCGATGGTATTTTCATTGACTCCAACATGAACGACAAACAAGCAACGACTATTATCAATCATCTTGTGGATGACTGCAAGTACATATTTACAGCAAAATTTATTGTCGAACATGTCAACCATGATGGTCCAACCTGGATTATTCGTGATAAACTCGACCTTGTTAAAGAATCACGACGACATAACAATGTCGTCACAATAAATAAAAATTCTAAACCGGGCACGTTTACCGGAATAGACAAACCATATTACAATAACGTGTTTCCAGTGTCCGCAGTGGTTTATGCACTATACCGTTTAAACGATCCTGATATTAATACTCTTGCCCAAATGAGAACAGGCACGTTAAATTGTGTGGCTCAGCGTGCCAGAGAATATTTTATAACCGCGCCACGTGGAAACGATCTAACAGAATCTGGAATTAAAAAAAAAAATAACACAGTGGAAAACTCTCTTGTCGACGGAGCTGAAAGAAATGATATCTCCTTTTGGATGTGCGACTAAAATTTCCGATGGCGGTAAAAACAATATCAAACGAGATTTTGTATTTCCGGCAAATATTGTAGTAAGGGCTTCCCAATAGCTATTCTAGACCATAATTCACACGCCTGGACTGAATCAGTAACGTAGATTCCGCTGGAAAGAACAATACTAATTTATGACGGCGATATTTTTGAGGAGATTTATAATATTAGTGCGTGTGACCCTGTATCGGTCAGGCTATTTCACTGTGACAACGAAGACTTATCTGCCACAGATGAATCAACATTCGATGAATTTGTGCTACCGTCTGGCATTCTTTATCGGAAAGAATCTCTCCAACGTGCGATGAAACCGAGTGTGGTAAAATATGACGGCGACAGTGATGAGTTACTCAATAACTGTTTTACTTCGTCGTCTGTTGTGGCTCATATAGCGCAACAAAAATATTATGGTGTCGAATGGAATTTCACGATGATATATTAAGGTCTTGTATCGAGTTTGGGCATGGTAGTCTCTGGACTACAAAATATAAATCCGTTGACATGATCTCGGTTGACAATGTGGCATTTTATCCGGCTAGTTTTCTTGGATACGGCGAATGTCAACAGTATTTTGAAAGATTCAGTCATCCAACACACAAAATGACAAGAGTTGCGATAAACGGTCAGCTTCCTAGTTACGATCTTACGGGATTTGCCGAGATTGAATCATTCGAGTTTGCGCCAAATGTTCATCCGGTTGTACGTGCCTGGTTTGGTCGTCATTTTAATAAACCAGCCACAAAAATTAATCTCGATTTCTGCTGCGCAAAAAATCAAAGTGGTTGGGCTCCAATAGTGCTATTACGGTATTTGTTAGATAGTGGTATTTTAATGTCGCTGACTGTAACATCAGCGATAATTTCATACAAACCACAATACCACGCGGTGACAAAGAGATCTGCAGAAAAATTTATCGGTAAATTTACACAAGGGTCGTCGTCTGATATTAATCGCGGCTGCACAAGATTAATCGTGCATCCAACAGAACTTGATTTTGTGATCGTAGATAAAACATCGAGAGGAGTATTGATGTCACTACAAAATGCCACAAAAGACGGTACACATATTGGCACGATAGTCAGCTACAACGACGGCGACTCGTCTCAGTTTACTCATTTGAGATCTTCGATGCTGACATATTTGTCAATAAACCTGTTATTGATGATCAACCGGTTGCCAGCGGATGCTCTTAGAGTCGCCACAAGTTCATTTTATATAAGTCGATTGAAAATGGATCTTGTTAAACCATTTATCGACGACGATGTTAGTTGGGGTAATTGGAGAAGAAAGCGTGAATAAATACGTAATTATTCTGACTCGGCCGATGTTAAACCAGTCGGCGCTTATTATCAAAATGATAAATTATCAGAACCATTATCTTCTCCGTCGGTGAATGATCCAATCACGAGACATAGCACGGTCTATCATAATGGAGCTGGTGGTTCTGGTAAAAACATAAATTTGTTTAGCAACTATGACATGATTGTGCTAACGCCAATTCACCGGCTTGCCAGAGAGATTAAGTAGCGTGGTGTCAAATTGTGCAAGTATCACGGTTTCTATTGACGGCGAAGTAATGCATGGACCCCCGAGCGAATGGAACAAAATATATACCGAGAATAATTATTTGGGACGAAATATGTACCGTGTCCAAATATAATTTAAAACTGTTCTTGATTACCTAACCACGCAAAACGCGGAAATTTTCATGTGTGGCGATAAACGACAGCCTCCGTCGTCTACAGGAGAATCCACGCATGACTGGCTGCGCAATTACGTTAGTAACTACGAAGACCTATTGTATGACCATCCATCGCGCGACGAAACATTGCGACAGTTGTAATCAGTTTACAGCCGGACAAGATTCAGTGTGAAATAATGCGTACTGTAATTCCAGAGACACCAATGTCTGACTTCTGGAACACATGGCCACCTAATGATCTCATAGTTATATCACGAAAAAACCTCCGTGATTCACTTCAGCGTAGATTATTTGAGCTTCACAAAGAACAATTTCCAGATCTACCAGTTCCACTATATGTCATCGCCCTGCAGATACCCGTAGACAAAATATACACGTTGACATTCCTGGAACGGATACACAACGGCGACTGGTTCTTAATGATATCGTCGAGGTTCCAGTAGATGCTGTACAGCAGGCGCTGTCACTAAACACATCGTGCTGGACTCTAGGTTATGCGATAACAATTCATTCGTCGCAGGGGCTAACAATCTTAGAAACCAATATCTGGATTGTCGATGATCGCATCGAATGGTGAAATTTAGTTTATCTACTGTATCGCGAGTTACAAAAATATAGCAGCTGAGAAGAATTGTCTACGTTAGGGAGGCGGTGGCGACACCTGTTGTATCAACTACACTAACTACCAACGCGTTGAAGAAAAAATTAGTTGGATATGCGCGAGAAGACAAAACAAAACAAAAGAGCCACCAGTATGATTTTGATGTTGAATTTATCATGACGCTGAAACAACGACAAAATAATCACTATGCCGACTGTAATACAACAATGTTTTGGCAATATTATCCTAACGACGTACGACAATTTACCGTAGACAAAATCGATAGTATTCTCGGCCACATGTCTTGAATGTAACAAACGACGGGGAGCTTAGCTCCTCCGAGTTAGTGACCTGAGACCGAGTCTGAAGCTGCGCCTCTGGTAGCGTCTCCGATGTCGAATCCAACTTGGTGGTAATTGTGTATCTTCAGAAATTACCTGTAACTGTTCACGGACAAATTCACGTTGAGGAGCTGTTAAATCTAGCCTGTAGATTGCAGGCTGACCAGTAGATCTTACCACGCTGAAAATTGTATGCGTGGTTACACTCCAGACGGGATCAGTTGCTCTTGCTGCACCACCCTCAAGTACACCAGGTTCATATAAATACCTTGACTGTCATGTTACTGCCCAAAACTGGTTGTTGTAATTGATTTCCTGGTGATTTTCGTTGTGGTATGTGTTTTTCCCAATTACCTTGCGATGGGTTTTATGTTAATTTCACGAATGACTTCGTTCTTTAAGGCGGCCGCCACGTGAGATAATCTTGCAAACCATTCACGAGATCTGTCCTTGTTCAGTAATTCTTGTACAAACAGTTGCTGTGCAATTGTTTCATTAAATCGCTCAGTGAGTGATTGGTCACGATGTAACATGGTGTGTCCACGTCTGATTTTAACGTTATGTGGTTGCATCAGCGATGTTACCTCACCGAGAAATTCTTTGCCAGGATCAACCTGTAGCAACTGTGGCCAGTGCAAAGGTCCACCAAAACAAATTCGTTCAAACGCGACTGAGACTTCATTTGCTGTTTTAGCCGATAATGGCTCAGCTTGCTGGTATCCACTTACAACGTCGACAACTGTCAAAGTGTATTTGTATGTGCGCTGTTTGCGTGATGCTAAAATGACGTCATGTGGTAAAAACAATATATCTGCCTGATGAACTTCGTTCGGGGTGCTGACATCAAACCGTCCATGCTGAATTGGTTTGGAACGTGGCAGATAAATTTGCCATATGGCCTGTCGTGACAACCAATCTGCGGCAACAGCACGTGTGACACATGCTGCATCGGCGAGTTTCCTAATCGCTGTTGTACCTCTCCAGTATCCTCTTGGACTACAATATATCGACTCCATTATGTAATTATCGGACAATTAATTGCCCGCACCCACCGCTAGTTTACCACTTATCGCCAATCTTATCAACTAGTGGGTGAGTGATTTTCGTGTTTTTATTTTTATCGACTTCAGCGTGTGAATCAACTTGACGTCCGCGATGTCCCGATGTTGCAGATCTTTGTTTTTTTACGCGACATCATGAGTATGGCACGCTTGATCAATCGCATTTATCGGAAATTCACCTGGCTTCGGTTGATTTTTTTTCCGTCAAGTCCGATATCAAGTCTGGTTCCAGGACAACAATAATTATAGCTGTGAGATGTTTTTCTCCTGGGTACTTAGCCCATGGCGTTCCTGGTAATTTTCTAAGTGTTTCAGCAATGTCACAGCCGGCAATGCTCGCATTACTGCTAACAAACTTGTATTGTTTATGCCACATCTCACACACTTACCTATAAGCGCCCTCGCGTTATTTTTCAACGTGGTTGTGTCTAACCCGGTTGTATCCGTGACCGAACACAATATTAACTCATGACTACAAATAATACTATATTTGTAACAATATGAATGTCACTGACTTTTCAGCAACATGCGAACAAGCACCGGTCACTTATCATCCAGTGTTACCAAATTCCACTCGAGCCATCATAATTGGTCCATCTGGCTCGGGTAAAACTCAATTGTTGCTCAGCCTTATAATGTGATGGTTCAAATGGGACAAACTTTATTTAGTAGCGCAATCCGTAGATGACCCACAATGTTATAATGTTACTAAGGAATTCAATGAAAATGTAGCGGCTGACAATGATGATATTGAATTTATCACAGATTTCGATGATGCGCCGTCCGTCAAATATCTTAACGGGGATATCAACAATCTAGTGGTTTAGTTTAAAAACTTCTTTGCACATGCTCTAAAAAACCCGTATGGATTCATCACGATAAGTTTACACTATCCAGCAACATGTTATCGAATTGGTTTCCATAAAATCTTTTATTAAAGAAATGCACTTATTGCATAATGAACCAAGAAAATATTAACGAGATTATCTCTCAGACTCAACAATTACAGCAAGATGGTCTCGCGGTTCAACTTGATGTTGAAAAAAATCAACGATGATTTTGAGATGATACAGCAGCGTTGGGAAGAGGGTAGATAGACACTAGTTGCAAAGTATAGGTTTATCAAATGGAATTGTCATTGGCGGATTTACACGAAAAACATGAGATAGCTAAATTTGTTCCACTGGCAAGCGCCATTGAGAAAATACAATCAGAGCTGTCTCGACAATATGAAATTCGGGCGGCTGTAAGTGCGCGTGCGAGACAGCTAAAAAAAAAACTTATATTGGAATCAGTTAGAATTCCAGAATCCGCCAAGGCGGAATAGCAACGTCACCGGTACCAAAATAAAATTAGCAACAAAAAAAATGATGTTATTTTGTTGTCGTTAACTTTTTTATCATGGTGGGGCGTTCGAGGTGGGCCGTTTCACGGCAAACCATTTAATGGTAGGTCGTACATGGTCTATCACGCACATGCAAACTAAAAATTAATTCTTCCCCAGGCGTGCCCAATAAATTACCGTCTTGGTCGGTTAGATGAAAATGTATTTGTGACAGCGATGGATTAAGACATAGTAAATAAATAGGATTAACGGGCGCTGACACAATCAAATGACACGGTGGACATCTGGAGAAAAGCTGTAGGGACATATCCCTGCTGGGCATGCCCTTGACATGTTTGCCCTAACGCGGTATAACTACCGTCGACTGAGTCACATACCAGATTTACAGAAATCATCGATGTGATATTGACAATGCCTGGCGATGCATGACGACCACCGCCTGTTGGATCGTTGTTAAGTCGGAGAATATCTGGAGGGCCTTTTATTTTCTAACATATCGTATAAATCTTCAAACAATATTCTTCAGTTATGTCATTGAGAACCTTCTGCATTTTGTCATAATCCATCCCAGGTAGTTTGAATGTAGGTAGCTGGTCTTAGGTGATCTTAAAATGATTAAGAAATGCGGTTTTGTATTTTACGCCGTTTACATTCAGCACATCACCCTTGTGAATTATTGCGTCTGTCACAGATGTTTGAATGAGTTTTGCATCAGATTTCACCAGGTTCAGATGCTGAATTATCTCAATGATTTTATGTTTAAGATCATCATTTGGATATTCAAATATATATTTCTCCATTAGATCCCTTAGATTTCTTTGTTTAATTCTGTATTCTTCCTCTGAAAAACATCGATTAAAAACATAGAAGGTTGATTACCTCTGTTCGCCATTTCAGAAAGTCTTAAATCACCCATAAATATATCATCATACCACGTATTCTTCATCATCTGATTTTTTCTCTATTTTCCGGGGGGAGGGTCTACGTTAATATATCATTGAAAAAATGTTCTATAAGCACCATTCATTGGACCTTTCGTGAATACTTGTTTGTCTGATAAATAATCAGATGGTTGTGGTTTTGGCAGTCCAACATAAATTGGCGCTTCTAGCGGCCATCCGAACACAGTTCTGATGAACAACTTATAAATGTCAGCGGCGGAACCAGGAGTTTATATTCCAATAGATTTGATTCTACGCTAAAATTCGTCGTTGATTTGTTCGATTTGATATGATCCTGTTGATACGCTGACGACTTCCCAGGCTTGGACTGGCTGGTCCCCATATAACTTGGTTTTGTGTGAAAATACCAATGAATTATTAGCGTCTAATCCATCTAATGATTTTGCTCTGATATTTGACCAGCTAATAAAATCGATAAAATCGTAACTGTGCCAGTGCGATCTCAATTGACCGACAATTGGAGGCATTTATCGGGGTTGGAAAACCATTATCAAATTTCGGCTGCGTTGACGTTGCTGATATCATTGTGGTCGTCGGCGGTGTTGCGTTACGATGATCTGTTCCAGTCGTGTGATTATTTCTGCGGTCATTATTATCTATACGGCGGATTCTAAATGTGGCGTTGGCAACAATGGCACTGGTATGTTTGCGATCTTGTGATACCGATAACAAATTTCCCTAACTGCAGCAAATTCATATTCTGATGTTGCACCGTCGTTTAACCCCGCCGACAATATCGATGATATGTTCATACACGCATACGTCGTCGCCAACGTTATATCCGTGCGCTCGTGTAATATTTACCGGAAAAATGTTGATAGTTTTTTCGCGATAATATTAAGGATACCAGCAACGCCGACAACAACACTGACACCGATTACAATCACCGGTGATATCATGTGTGTCGTTGATAACGTGCCGATTAACGTCGTTGTTTCAGCGACCATAGAGGAGACCGCATGTACAACATTGTTGCTGACGACGATTCGTCTGCGATATTTTGTTATGGTTTAGCATGTGCTCGTCGATGATGTGTTCCAGTGATGCCTCCAGACACATGCTTGATTATTTCCGAAAGGACTGTGTGGGATTCATTATGTTATATACTAAGTTACCAACTGAGGTATTTTTGCGACGAATTCAAGATATCACAAATACATCGCTGCGGTTAGGGATTTGTTTTCTGGATCCAGTATGAATATTTCCTCGACGTCTTGATTTAACACGACTGACACGGTTCCGGTAAATCTATCGATGGAATGACGTCACGGAAATGTGGTAAATATCGTAATTGGCGCAGCTATAAACACGGAGACCCTGTACGGTATGTTTGATTGAGTTGTTTTGTTGTGACCATGACGCTGGTCGGGACGCTACTGTGAATACCACGTTGATGAATGAAATCGTATGAATAACACCGGCGGTACAAGTTTTTATTTTTTCGGGTTGTCATCGAGTCGTTCACGAATTTCAGAGAGCCTACTGTCGACGACATTTGGTTTTCCAAAGAAATCAGCAGCGAGTCCGTTAATATTTCTGCGAAAATTCATAAACGCGGGTACGTGATTGCTCAATTTAGATCTGAAATTGGCCAGTCCATCGCTGATTGTTATTAACGAAGTCCTTATCGCGATGTCGTTGTTGTCCACATTTTTCTTCCTTGCAACGTAATTGTCCGATTCTGGTTCTCTTAGTTTAGCAATTCTCTTTCCGCCCATGCTGAGTTCATCTGTCATTGTACCGCCGGTTCTATAAATACGTATTCTGACCTCATTGTGGATCATCATGAGTGATACGTTTGAGTCTGATTTTTCCGCCATCGGTAAATATCACGATATTATTGTTGGTTGCACATGAAACTCGCAGGATAATATCGACCCATTTGATGTTGCTCGTCTTTAGCCGCCAATGATGATCCTGAAAACAACAACCTCATCCGGATCACCCCCGGCGAGACGCAAAAGATCTGCAAGTTCATCTCGTGTTGCATGGGCTGACAGATCAACAGCACCCTGGGTCTTGCTTTTAGCAGATCTGCCGTAAATATCTACCATTTTAAACTATTAAGCTGTTTAAAACAACGGGCAGTATATTCGTGCACGACTTTATGTGGAGACGCTCATGACCTTGACACGGCATTAAGTACGGCAAGTACTTCTGAGCCGCAAATTGGTGGATCCGTTAATGTCTGTGTTGGTAATGCTGAATACCAGATTGCAGTGTTTCGCACTCTGCTAGATAATCCGCTGATATACTGTAAAAATTCTCTGGGTGGAGCCAGTCTGTACGAATCAAAATGAACAACACCAAGCGGATCAACTGCGTATGCAACTCATTGAGTACCTGGACCAGAGCGGCCATCGAGATTAATGATACCTGTTTCAACAAGGTTTGGTTTTTCCGGTAACTGATCACGCATGAAAACACCTCTGAAGTTTTGTCTGTTTAATCGCTGAGCAGCATCAAGTAAATCAAAGTTGGACATGGGGAGCTTTAACGAAACGTCCCAGGCAGTCCCAGACCTTGACCGTACAAAGTTCCTGGTAATCTTAGACCCCGTCCCTTTTCTGAGGTCTTTAGACCCTGTCAGGTTGCCCTTTTCAGTGCCATGCCAGCAGCTGCTCAAAGGCACCAAGTGCTGCTATCGCCGCTAAAGTGGAAATATACCTCCGGTCTTTGCTGTTTTGCTGATCGAATTCGCAGAAAGATCAAGTAGCGCGTCAGTTTTTGATTTTATGGCATAATTTTTGTGTGTCAGCTGACGTTCTATCAACGATAATTTATTTGGACCTTGCAACGGCGTTGATTTCATGGATATTTTTGCCCCATAATTCTTCTTTGATGCGGATTGCATCTTTTTAATCTGACAAGATGTCAGAGTAACATTTACGTGATGATATGACATTATAACATCATGAATGATCTAATGACATGTTTCGAAAACACATACATCAATGATTCTCATTTGTCCACCAACAACTTCAAGGAACATTGTTTTGTCTGACAGTATGACAGTCATTGCTCTGTAACCACCAGCCGGCGTAGGACCAACAGTAGGTCGCACGTGTACGTCAACAACAGATTGTCTGAACAAATCGAGATGTTCCAGCGAGAAATAATAGATCGGATACAACGTTGAGAAATCCCGCTCAGATCTCTGCAGTCCGGAGTCAAGATTCTGATCACGCCCCATGAATCTCATCAAACTATGATACGCCAGTACAAAGTTATTTTGGTCAAAAATCAGTATTATATCTTCGGATGGTTCTTGATGTCCATTTATCCTCAGCGAAATCTCAGACACTGCTAATCTATCAAACACCACTGGGTTTGCTTTCTAATCGTTATATCTGGAGGCACGTTGAAATGCCACGAATAAGTGTCGCTGGGCTGAAATTCCTTGCTGTGATGAGATCTGCCCCGAAAATGTCCCTGCTGTGCCTGGAGCTGTGTCTGTGGTCAGTGTCAGCCACGAAAGCGTTGATTTACCAAAACTGTCCATGAACGATAACAACCGCACTTCTTCTGTCACTGATGGAATCATCGTTGGTAGTTTTGTTAGTGTTATTTTACCAGCACCACCTCAAGCAACCCTAGCGGCCCGCCAGATTGCATCGTTGTCTGTAGCCTTTAGTACCAGTGCAACTGTATGTTTGCTTCGGAGATAACTTTTCTAACATGTCTGCAGAATCCGAAGATATGTGACAGTGGTATTACACATGAAAATCCACCATCAGCGTTAAGCTGAGATCGTCTTGCCGCAAATCCCAGGTTGAATACTGGATTGGCTCTCTGCATTTCAGCTGGTTGATGATCAAAAGTGCTAGCCTGTGTTAATTGCACCATGATGTATTGCCTATCGTCAGGGTGGTCAGTAATGTCCTTCGCGAACATCATGGACGGACCGGCGGACCGTGAATAGTCATCGGAGTATCTTGCAAGACCGAAAATTGTCGTAGCAGCATCAACGTTATCGAGGCATACTTCGATATCTCCATCATGAATGATATATCTGGCACTGTTAAACAAAGCCATAATACAATTGTTAACGAATCAATATCGTTCATTTGCAGCGTATCCTATATCATCATTTTTCACAAGTTTACCATGAACTTCAATAAATGCCTCGGCGGGCAAGAAATACCTTGATGCATCTTGGACTTGTAGTTCGATTTGTCCGCGTTGGTCTGGTTCTCGTGCTTCATAAGAATAATAATGATAATCACACACCAACTCATCCTTGAGTACTGGTGCGTCCATGTCAAATACTGGATCTGATACACGCGTGAACATTTTATTATATTCGTTGTTCTCTAAAACGATGTTCTAACACTGATCAATAAGTGCTGTATCAGCGATAACGATGGGCCAGACCAATACCGGCTATTAGGTTTGCGGTTACATTTTTTTTTCATCTCGGCTGCGTCTTGTTTTGTCAGAGATGTCTCGCCAGCTAATTCTTGCAAGCGCTCATTTGCTGATTGATTTATTATTTTGCTGACACTTCCTGGCATCACTTCGGTGCTGGGCAGATTTATTGGAATGCCTGCATTCTGCTGTGTTTTCGTCGAACTAATCGTGCGGGTCTGTCTTTGATCGCTTAGAATACTTTATCAGCAACATCATCAACAGTGCCAATACCCTTATCACGAACAAATTCGATGGCTTACATGACTAACTATTTTTCAGTCGGATGGCTTTTGGTGCTATCCTTCTAAATAAACCTTGAATAACATCGCCGAGTCCATCTCCGTATATCGCTCAATAAACCGGTAATTGTGAATTTATCACCCTGACGTTTTCAGGTCCAAGTTGGGCATTGTGTATGAACGTGTTATTTTGTTATCGCCGATCTAACTGATCACTCACTTTAGTAATCGTCGATAATGTCATCGATCAGTGCCCGATAAGCACTGCTGTCCATGACGCCACCTGTAAATAAACGCTGACATGTATCAGCTGCTTCATTGATGATTTCTTGGGAATTGTTGCCGGCTCGTCATCCACCAATCAGAATTTCCAGTCTATCAACATCAGCGAGGATGTTATTGGGACAAAGTTTATCTTGAATCACCGGAGAGGTTTGCTTTTGACGACGTCGATCGAGAGTGGCAAGGCCACTTCCGGCTGATCCTTCAGGTGGTTCGTAGTGCGGATATGGTTGAGAATCAGCAGAGAGCTGCTGAAATGCCTCTGACTCAGCTCTTCTCTTTTCTTTTTTTTTTTTTTGTTTCAGACCTAGTGTTTACACAATATTCTCCTTTCTTCCCTCGCTTTTTCAAGTTGACACTTCATTTAGTCCTGTTTTGTATCCCTTTCCAATTCTACTCTTGCAGTATATTCATCTACTGCTTCTTTAAAGATTTCAAAATTATTGTCGTCCCTTCTGATTTGCTGAACATTAGTAGCGACGCGATATACACTTTTGACTCAGTCGGCGGATTTTAGACTGTAAACATGTTCAGGTTTAACGTATCGATCTCTTCGACTACATCCACACGAGGCTATATCATATACTTGGTCTGGATCCCTGATAACGGTAATACCTCCTCAGTAAATTTATCTATTATCTTGGTTTTAGCTTTTGGTTTTGGTGGTAGTTGAACCTCGGGTGGTGGAGGGGGTTGAACTTGGGTTGGTGGAGGGGGTGGAAGACGGCCAGCAATATCAACAGGTAAAATCTCAAAAGATTTTTGTGCTGCCTCAGTTGATGTAACAATATTTTGGGCGTTGGTTAGACAGCTGGTTTAAATAACTGCTCTGCACCTTCTGTAAATTCCACATGAGCTTCCTGGAGTTGTTGTTGTTGCTGCTTGACAGAATCACGTACTGGGATATGTTTCTTAATTGCATTAAGTCTTTCTCTAGCAATAAATGTATGAGATTCCATAGTAAGCGGAGAATCACTCATTATTATTATTACAACAACGATTTAATTACAGATCACTAAGTCAGCCAAAATAAAAGATTTCAGTATGCACAGTAACGTGTTTTTTAGCTACAACAAATTGTTGGAGTTTCAATTCGACTCACAATTTAGACATTGCCCAGGTGACGTATCAAGCCAGCAACAAATGCTTGTGACAAATTGTTCGTTAATAGTACACACGGGGTTTCCCACACTCGGCACAAATTAATACCTGTTATCATAATAGAATAGAAATGATTTAAAATGCTCAGATACTTAATAAATTCTCTGTTTAGTGTTATATAAATGCGTGTACACTAATTTTTTATCTGTAAGTGCGAATGTACTGATATAACAGCACCGCTGGTATAATTCATATAAATTATTTTAACGGTATATTCTTGAAAGAGACAGTGGCCTAGTGATTAAAGCGTACGGACAATCGTTCGATCAACCTGTGGAAACTTGCCTCACGTTCGACCCCAGCAACACGCGAATGATATATTGTCGGCGTTTCAAACAAATTATTGTAAGTGGGGGGTGCCTGCGATGTACTGCAAAAAGATGAAATATCTTTGAATGAGTAATTGTAAACGTGCAAAACCTCAACCCAGGTGCATTTGCCTGGGCCCCTCCCGATCCCAAATAAGAGTGTTCATTTTATATAATCCGGGGTTCACTTAGGGGGATGTGTGCTTCATTACAAATTAATGAACCAAAACAGTCCTTCGAATCTCTTAAATTTTGTTTCGCACTTAGCGATTCACACACAATGAAAAAACTAATAACAATTATCTTAGAAAGTCAATAGATACTCAACATCTATCAACCTGGTCGCAGTCATTTCCTTTTGCTATATTTATACAAGGCTCAGATTAATAAATTAGCATTACCACATGTAAAATCAACAATCTTACAAGCCTCGGATTGTGCAATGGGGCCTTGACCACCTCTTGCTGAACTGGGCATAGTTGGTCATGGGTATTTTGTCTCAAATTTAATATTGGTTTATTTTCGATTTCTTTTTCATGTCCGATTACAAAAATGGGCTGGGGGGGGGTTAACCCCAAAAGTCGAAGCTACTTTTTTTTGGGGGGGGGGTCCTGCTGCTCAGCTGCTATGGGCGGACCCTCGATATTAGCCAGTGATATTTTAAGTGTCTCACGCCCGATTGTTACCCAAATGCTTTCGGCAGATATGACGCACTGTAGCCTTTTTAAAACTATGGCTAGCGTCGTAGGAAAAAGGCGTGGGTTTGCTAATGCCTACCAGATCTTCGTCTAGATTTTTGACAAGCCATTTGCTCTCTAGGTAATGGCGGTGGGGTCGTTTTGCCGTCACATCGCCGAACTATGTAGCCAAAGCCACAATGAGGTTGATGCTGGCAGGACCAACCCTTTTCACGGGTACCTTAAGGGCCTCAAGGTCAGCATAGATAATGTATTGTAGTGATATCGAATGAAAGAGGTGCTTGAAGAATATGTTATTCTTTCCCGGCTCTGGTGAGCAGGGCCTCGGACAGGGTAGGACAACTTGGACAAAATTTTGGGAGCCTAAAACCGTCAAGGAGCCTACCACAGTCACAAATTGTAATTCATAGGCGTCCACTGGAGAATTTTTCCTAGCGCCCAGAAATCCTGTCCACGATCTTGCTTGTAAGAAGGTCTTCTAAGGTTTCGAGCGTATTCCACAACAGTATTTAATATGATCCTTGAGAATGCATAGAGGCATCGGTAGCAAACGTATTTTGTGCGTTTAAATATTGTGCAATATCCAGGTAAGATCGTTGATTCATCATTAGTACTGCTCTTTGTCTTCAGTAAGCAGCAACAGGTTCATGGTTTTTTCCAGCTGTTTTCCGAGACACATATAAGGTAAAGCGAGTCGTCCCATCCAAAGATGTTGACAGTAGTGGTGGGGTTCGGGTTATCATACTTTATTATTATGTCTAACACCTTCATAGGAAACTAAAATTGCAAAGCATGGCGTTCCTTAATGCCTACTGTATTTGCTAACTCGATGGGGGTTGTCGTCGGTGAGGTATAGGGAAGATAGGACGATCCGCTCAAACCATTGATTATGCTGATTTTCTGCCTTTATGTCTGCTCGTCTGCAAATCCAGTCTGGCGTGGAAATTTATCCGCAACCTAGAAAATGACGTTACTATGAAATGTGCAGCTCTACCAACTCACACCTCAGTTCTCACCAGCCTTGGTCTTTGCCCGTAAAGTTATCTACGTGATGTTCGCTTGTAACCACAGGCGTAGCAACTATTCTTTCGAGGTCGTCAGCCATCTAGTTATGTATATTTAATTTGTATTGTTTCTTTGTAAGATTGATTTATTTTGTATTTCATTATATGCTATGTGTTTCGGACTTAACCTTGCCCAGAATCACGTTCATTTTCTACCTAACCTGAATCATTGATTCTTTATAAAACTTCTGTAAACAACTAATATATAGCTAATACTTTCTCTGTGAGTTTGGGTTTAACATTATGACCATTATTAATTGAAGTAAACATATTTGTCTCCAGTCTGAGTCAAGAACATTGTGCTTACTATGTTTTTTTTTTTTTTTTTTTTTTATTTTAATTTTGTAATAGACTTTCTAATTCTAACGACGAATTTATCTTGTAAACATTTGGAACCCTCTAGAATGATTATTTTCTATTAGGTAATATTTTTTTAGAAAATGCGAATTGTGACCTAGGTCAGGTAGAGGAGTATAAAATCTTGTTACGAGAAAAATTATTTATTCGCGCTGTTAGAGGTGAGAAGAATCAGTTGTATTATTTGTTGTGTCCAGTGTTTCAGTTGGGCTGGAATTTATTTATTCAAATTATTTTTTAATTCAAGATATTCTTCTCTGGAAATACAAAGTGTTCAAAAATAACATTTATGGAAATCGAGACATGGATTTGTAGTGAAATTTCAAAAAAGGATATATACTTAGATTGTATTATTGTGATTCAATAACAGACTGTTGGTATATCACCACGATACGGAACATCACAGGCACGTCAACTCTCCCAGCGTTGGATTTATTTTGGAATATCACTAAAGTTTATCCAGAACTTTAATCTTTACGGCTTGTGTGCAAAATTCTATGATTATTTGCTATTTATTTCGCAATTCCGTAAGTTCTTTTAACATTTTCCACTTTTTTTTTTTCTTGAGAAATGAATAATTTGTTGAATTTTGCTAAAGCTTGCCGCTTTACACACTCTTCTGTTACTTAATTTAAGACAATAGAGTCGTAATATATATATATATATATATATATATATATATATATGTAAGTGTATATATATATATATATATATATATATATATATATATATATATATATATATATATATATATATATATATATATATATATATATATATATATATATATATATATATATATATAATGGATTATCGTAATTTAAAACCCAAGCATAAACAAAACGGGCGTCATTTTGAGTAATAGGTCTTTGACAGGATGTTTATTCAACAGATTAATTTCCTAAGGATATCTGGAAACCTAATGCGGAGCTGTACCAGCCAACAGCGGGACCGATATCGTAAAAGATGCTGGTGAAGTATCTTGGAATGAATTCACCTTTTGTATGTGATATGGCTGCTTTTTGTATTCTGGAAGATGGTCGTGCTGGGATAGGGTGTACGGATAGTATGGTCTCCTTAACCGTCCTAGCGACTATATGCCTGTCTCGGATGATGAGACTTGAGCACGAACGGAATCGCTTTCATTGTTAGTTGAGGAGCGGCAAAGTCGTGCTGCATCGTTGATGTTGCAGAGTATGGCATCACTCCAGGTGGAAGGCATAGCATCGCATTCGATTTCATAAGTGAAATTGAAGTCTACAGCGGGTCCATCACTCAGTTGCTGCGCTAAATTATTTATCATCATTTTTAATTTTTTATGTTAAGGCAAAAATCCTTGCCCAGTCTAATTGTTCTGGTAAATTAAGTTGCGTTTTCCATTTAAGCAGTGCTTTAGTTTCTAATATTTCCGTGTCCTTTCTAAGACACTATAAATATTTTTACAACCTTAGTTTTAAGGATAACTAAGATCTCTTTTTGTAATCCAAGGTTCTAATTCTAATCTAATTTGGTTTCAGTACAAATTACTGCATAGAGCTCTTGCAACAAAAACCTTTCTAGAAACAACTGGAATTGCAAATAATAATAAATGTTCTTTTTGTATGGATTCACCCGAAACATTAATTCACCCTGTTTTGGGACTGTGCAACTGTACAGCACTTTTGGAATGACTTAAGCCAGTGGATTAGAAACAACACTAATTCAACACTAATTTTCTGCATACATTTTCACTTACAGGAATAATTGTCGGCAGGTCAGAAGCGGGCAATGTAATTAATTCTATATTGCAGATATCTAAAAGATATATAAACATATGCACCATGAAAGAAAACCTCGATCCCTACCTTTATTTAAATTTGTTTTAAAACGATACTACACTTGTGAGACGGAATTAACTAAAAGAAATAATAAACTGGAACTGTTTGAATCTGACTGGCACACATTTATTAATTTAGTTGTATAGTAGTCATTTTCTGTCTGTTGTTTGAAATGTTTTAGATATTTTTATGAAAATCGGTTGATGCATCTACAATCTTGAATTGTCTTTTGGTTATATGTTTGTGCATATCGTTAGGAACAAGTTTTATAAGATTCATATGTATACCTATTATATACATACATATACCTATTATATACATACATATACCTTTTACATTCATATGTATATCTATTATATACATACATATACCTATTATATACATACATATACCTATTATATACATACATATACCTATTATATACATACATATACCTTTTACATACATACATATACCTATTATATATATACATATACCTTTTACATACATACATATACCTATTATATACATACATATACCTATTATATACATTTACCTATTATATACATGCATATACTCTTGCAATACTCCTGTTTCTTAATCTCTTCTGCTCCACACTTCTTTCACTTTTCTTTCTTACATCTTATTGTATTTTTCTTTCTTGAGGCTATCCTCTTTTCTTCTCGTACCTACACCCCATTTTTTAACAGTTCAACAAATAGCTGTTTGAAGCCTTTAATTACAGAAGACAAAACATAAAAAATAGAATTATTTATCATCTTTCTAGGTCGGCGTTTGCGTTCGCAGTGAAGTGTTTGTCTTTGAACTTTCACAATTTTTTGTACTGGAGTTCAGAATGTCCGTTCGTTAACTTGTTGTGGACTGGAAGACGCACTCCTTTCTGATCCAGAATTTGATAGATTTTTTCTATGTTTTCTATAGATCAGCTCATGATTTTGTTGTTTTATAAACGTACAATTTTGCGTGGATCCAATGTTCTCACGCAAAACTCTTGGTTTTGCCCTGATGGTAAAACTTCTTTCAAGACATCAAAGCTGACTACATGAATCGATCGATAGTTGAATGTCAATCTGTTGACTTTGCACTTGGCATTAATTTCTACATGTTGGCCTCTGTATTGATATCCTTCATCTTCAGGGTCACCTCTAGGAAAACTTATAATAGTTTCTTCTGGGTGTTTGTTAGTCCATGCACCTAAATGGTCCCCTCGATTTTGGGGTGACGACTATGTGGGCGATGAACGTATATTCACCTGTCGATGTCAAAGCAAAGGACTCGCATACAAGTTTAAGCGTGCATTATATGTCACGTAGGCTGCAATAATGACATTTCCATACTCGTCGGGGTCTTGGGTCGGGGATACAAATTCTGTCGCTTCCTCGTGTATGTTATGAAAAGTTTGTTTATCATAACCTTCTTCTCATTCCCTGTTATGAGAATGAAATACTAGAATCTATAAGAGATGCCTTGGCCCATGATCAGAGAGAGAGAGAAAGGAGTTCGGCCCTCTTAAAGATAAGGTGTCACGCATAACGGTGTAGATACGGCTACATCTTGGGGAAGCTCTGGCAATGTAAGAGGTACGGGATGCTGTAAGAAGATAGACGGAGTCTCCAATTCTGGGACTAACGAACTGAAGATACAAGCGGCTTGGCGCATTATTTATACCGGTTCAAGATACCCCTGGCCATTGAGTACCAAGTGTATCATGCCAGTACCATGCCGGCACCGCGTGCACATGTCCCAAACCAGAAAGAGCTCCAGTCTATCCTGATAGAAGCGAATGTGTTCCATCTGCTTCCAGTCCATCTTGATGGAACCGAATGTGTTCAATCTGCCTCCAATCCATCTTGATGGAATTGAATGTGTTCTATCTGCCTAATCAGCATTATATTGGTTGAACCCTAGCTTACTAAGTCAGACAGAACGTTAAGAGCTTTTTTGCCACTGAGTGTTATTTGCTGAGTTAGCATACACATGTATAATACAGGAGAGAAGATTTGTACTTGTTTGTAAAGGAAGCAATCTTTATCAAAATAGAATATAGTTCTAGTAAATAAAGTTAATCTCCATATATTTTAGTGGAAATTACTCCCAATATAATTTAATGAAAAATTTGTCCAATGAAAAATTAGTTTTAGTACAATTTAGAGAGAATTTCAATGTTATTATTTTTACTCAAAAATTCTATTCTAATAATACCTTCCGGGTCATTTGAGCCGAGTCCTCGAGGCTCGATAACGAGAAAAATTACATTCATACAAAGAAGGTAAAAATATTAAAATTCAAAAGTACAATGCATTGTTAAAATAGTTGATAATTTGCACACAAAAAAACCACGATGAAAATCATTGCGGTACATTCTGTGAAGTTCAAAATAAAAAACACAATGTGAAAAACACTGTATAATATTCAGTGAGATACAAAATACAATAAAAAGAACACTGCAAATTTTTATTAATATTAAAAAAATACCATGAAAAGTACACTTCACAATATTTAATAAAATTCAAAAATACAATGAAAATAGTCGGGCACGACATTAAAAAAAATTGAGAGAATTTGCAATAGCCAAAAGGTTGTAAAATATTCAAGAAAATTCTACACAACCTACTCTATGACTAGTCCTGTTAGACAATTATAGAAAGTTAATATCAGCATGCAGTTCTTGTTTTCTTTATTTTCTTTTTATATGTTAGTTTGCTATTTTTTTGTTATTTTTATTTTTTTGTATAACATCAGCAGAACATATTTATTGGTGACTACGGTTATTATTTTGCTTCAACGAGTGTGGTGAAAAAAAACTCTCATTGTTCTGGATAGTACTAGTAAGCCGATATTGAGTTAATCTTCTTATTGCATACATAATATCAATAAAGAAATATCAGAAACATTGAAGTAAAAATATTTGCTTACAGGATCTTATAAGAATCTGGTATTAATCAAGAGTAATGAAAGTGAAAATTTTGGTGTTGTGTTAGTCCTACTCTAATAACCATAACGTCTGTTCACTTGCAATCAAACCTTGACCTCTGTGTGTATGAAATAGAAAATGCATTTAATCTAACCTAAAAGCAGTAAGTGAAAGTAATAAAATCGTTAAAATTGATTCGGTATGGTCTAGTGCATCATTATAATCGTAAAACTGGGCGTTTATTACTGACGTTACCTGTGACGTGTGAAAGAGAATGTATCGCCGTTATCGTTTCAAACAAATCTGACTCAGAAGCTGATCGTATGCAGGGCAATAGCTGCTCAAAAACTCGGTGTCGAGCAATCGCTCCGACACTTGACTATATAATCATTTCAGAATACATATATACGTATATAATGAACAACACGACAACATCATTGATGTTGCGAAACCAGGGAAGGAAGCACCTCTTCTGACTGGTTTGAAGGCATTAGAGCCGTTTCTATGGCGTTATCGCCGAGACACATTCATATGATTTCATATGAAAACGTGAGAGCAAAAACCTCAATAACATTATCGAACACCATTGGACTACAAAATAAACAACAACTGCATCAATATGTTTGAGACGGCTAGGCGGAAATTACAAATCTCTCTAAGAAAGGTAAATACGGTACGACTTGTTATATGTGTTGGTAGCGAAACATGTATACGGTGGTTTCAAGTTTCAGTACGAACAGGTTTGATGTAAATGCTTAGTGTATGGAATGCAAGTTAAAGTCAGTAGGTTCATTCACACTCTCTGTAGTAGAAACCTTAGCAACTGTGACGTATATTACTGCAGTAGGTATAAAAAAAAGTTATTGTTACTGAATGAAAAATTAAATATAGCATAAATTAGATTAGTTTTTTGGAAATAGTTTGAAATTAACGCACTAACTTTGCAATTTGTATTTCAAAAAAACAAAATAAGATATAGCAAAAACATACCTTTGTGAGAATTACCACAATCCAGAAATATTCTTCCTATGAAACGAATTAGATATTAAATAGTAAACAATACACGTATTGTCTGTAATACTGAAAGAGTTCAAATTGTAAAAGTTAAAGTCACTTTCACTGGAAAGGAAACTGTCAATGCTGCTGTCGTTAATCTAGGGCCTGGCGGAGATGTCGCTGTTGGATCCATGGAAATCTCTGTTTATGGCACGGATAGATGTATTTCAGCCTGGGTTGTAGATAGCTCGAATTCGGGGCTGGACTAGGTACTGTATGCATTCGGGATGTCGTAATTTTAGGTGTTACTACAAGAAGAAGTTTCACCGGCGATGTGTGCATTTTATGCTGGAAATCCTCTCAGTTGTCATTGCGTTCATTCCCTTGTGATGTTCCTAGTGCTGATGTTTCAGAACAGACCCTTCTTGTGAGCGAAAAGTACGAAAAATCACAGAAGAGTTGTCCAGTCGTTGCGGAGTGACACCTTTTGTCTTGATATTCGTCCGTCATTCTTTTGTTTGTTCTCCAACCAATTGTTATGAAAAGTTTGTTTATCATAACCTTCTTCTCATTCCTTGTTATGAGAAGGAAATACTAGAATCTTTAAGAGATGCCTTGGCCCATGATCAGAGAGAGAGAGAAAGGAGTTCGGCCCTCTTAAAGATAAGGTGTCACGCATGAAACCACGAAATAAATTTTGACGAAGTGAGAGGAATCAATCAAATGAGGGGGGGGAGGGGAAATTTCTGGGTATCGGATATATAAAACACGTTCAATAGCTATCGATTGTATCAATATTTTGTACCTACAGATGCTGTATTTCAAGAAGTTTGATTTCAGTGCCTCTTGGAGAATTTCTGTCTATGGATCCGTTCCATCACTGGACAGATTTATTGAAAATTTCTGGGGACGATTTCTAGAGATAGGGAGCTCAATATATGTTATGTATAACAAAGAAGATAATGAGATCACATCTTCAGTCCTTCTCTTGCGGTGGAGAACTAAAGACGGTTTTCCAAGCTCCCGCCGTAAAGAAAGATTTGATGTCCATCCATGGCACATACATGCATGTAATGCCCTACAAAAAGACATTTTGAAGTCCGCACCCTCTAACAATTGGAGAAACTCGCAGCCTGGAAGGTTGGCCGGGGTGACAGGCTGCGGTCCAGTTCTACCGTCCAATAATGTTGAGGGCCACCCTGGACATGTGCATACGGGTGGCCTACAAATCAATTTTCCGTGCCGTCTTCGATCGCAAAGAATTCGGTAACTTTTTCGATTCTCCTACTTGCTCGTCTCGCGTACTTGGCTATTACTGCCAGGGCGGCGGTGATCGCGGCACAGTTAGCTACCTTCAAGGCCGCCACTAAACGCCTTAGCTGGGATGGCCCTAAAGTCCATCAACTGCAGTGTTGGAGGAAAGGGCCTGGGGCGACGGCGAACACATTTTCCAACTTTAACCGGCTCCGGCTCCGAAAACACTTCTCCGGCGTCTGCATGCGCGACGAGCTGGCGCGTCTGCCATGGCGATGTGTACAAAGATCAGCATTTTCAACCTCGGCAACTCGCAAAACTTCGTGACCCATTGGAATTTTACGTGTAGGCTCGTACAAATGTAACAAATGAAAAGAGTGAAGTCAACAAGCTTTGTAAATTTTAACAAAATAATTTATTTTCCTAGAAAACAAGATAAAAATATGAAATAGGACTTACGGTTTGTGAATATACTCCAAAAATTAATCCTAGAATTGAAAAATATAAGTCCTATCACTAAACAGTTCTAATTGAATCCAGGTTCGAATCTCTGTGACGGCGTTGTTTCTGCGCAGTTGTTAATTGAAACAGGTCGGATCACGGTATGTAGGTCATGCAGGTGGACAGCTTCAGACGCTCGCAGAGACACAGACGACACCCTCCTAAGCGCTCTGGCGAACCTCGTGAGAAATGTTGACCTATGGAATTGCACAAATCATTACGGCGCCATAGACATGAATGACCTCATTGTGTTCATCGAAACCGCCAGTAGACCAAAATTCTATGACGTAGATTTTTTTCACTCCTACTGAGGTCAGGCGTAGTCGTTTAGTCAAGACTGTATAAAGAGTGAATTTAGCGGCCCAAATATAAACACAAGATATAATCGTACGGTATGTGTTCTGCTCTACTTCCTTGATTTAGTCACGAGTTTCTCGAAATCGGCTAAACGAATTTTCTTTAAACATTTTCTGCTGTTAGACAGAGGCCTTATTTCGATACTGTATAAGAGGCGTTGAAATCAAAATACTCTAAGTAAGGGTTCCATGAGTACAAACTATTGATACAGATTATTAACATATGCATGTTTTTCATAGCCGGTACCTCCTAAGGCGCCCATTATTTCGCTGTTACGTCTCCATGAAATTCGTCAGGACTTCCTTCGTTGGTGGACTCTATCTCCTAGAGATAAAATATCAATGAATGGTCCATGTCAAAGGTCTTTAAAGGGGGTACGTAATTTCCAAGCTGTATACGTAATGTAAAATCTTCTTACAGCATGTGTTTTACCCGACCCCCTTTGTATAGCCGAAAATGTCTCGAAATCAGCTCATCGAATTTTCTCCAAACTTTGCCTTCCGTTGGAACACATATCTACCTTGAAATCATCTAAGTAGGTTTTTAATTCGGTCAAATTATTGTACCAGAAACTCCCTTGGCTACACTACACCGAGTCTAGCTATCTCGGGTTCTTTAGGATAGGTCTTTGTATTTGGAGTGATACCCCGCTGAATCTCTCTGAGGGCTGGTGCTTCAGAGTGAGACAGATTTCTACCCCAGTGGGATACCGTCTTATTTCTGGCTTATTGTTGCCGACTGAGTCGCTGGATCGCTGAGTCGCCGACTGGGTGTCCTATGGTCGGCGACTACGTCGTCAACTTAGTCGCTGGATCGTTGACTGGATCGCCAGGTCACCGAATGGGTCGCTGCCTTGGTCGCAGAGGGCCAACTGGGTCGTATAGTCGTCGACTGGGTCGCTGAATCACTGACTGTGTGGTTGACAGGGTCGCTGAGTCTCCGACTTGGTCGCCGAGTCATCGACTGGGTCTCCGAGTGAGTCGCAGAATCGTCGACTGTGTTGCTGACTCTGTCGCGTCGCCGACTGGGTTGCAGAGTCGCCGACTGGGTCGCTGAGCGAGTCGCAGAATCGCCGACTGGGTCGTCTGTGAGTCACAGAGTCGTCGAGTGGGCGTCCTGTGGTCGCCAAGTCGCTGACTGGGTCTCAAAGAAGCCGCCTGGGTCGCAGAGTCGTCCACTGTGTTGCTGACTGTGTCGCAGAGTCGCCGACTGGATCGCAGATTTGGTCCCAGAGTCGCCGACTGGGTCGCAGAGTCGCCGATTGTGTCGATGAATATGTCGAAGAGTCACCGACAGATTCGCCGCCAGCTTGGTAGCAGAGTCGCCGACTGGGTCTAAAGTCTGTGTCGTAGAGTCGACGATTGTGTCACTGACTTGGTAGCAGAGTCGCCGACTGGGTCCTCGCGTGAGTCGCAGAGTTGTTGACTGTGTCGCTGACTTGGTCGCAGGGTCGCCGACTGTGTAACTGATTGTGTCACGGGCAAGGTCGTGGTCGTGCGTCGTTACTGTATCAAGATCGATACACAGAGGGAGAAACAGTGAGAAATGATGGGACAAGAGATATCATCAGTAAAAATGTGTATTTTCGCAAGATTTCCGCTTTTCTTGGAGGAGCCTTGTAGCGCCTGTATCATGGTGAATGAAAGTCCTTGTCCCTACACTTTTTAAATTCACCAGCCTGGCCTTTTCTTGTTCGGCGAACTACGACCAAATGTGCTTGCTCCGGCGGATGGTTATACAGCTTCACTTGCAAGGGGACATCTTTACACAATACCGATTCATAACACACCACCATCGCAGCACAGTTGGTACGTATATATACCCAGGCAGAATCACGTGACCCAAACTAAGACGCTAGACGGCACTACAGAGTCCGCTAACATCTAAAATTAAACATAAACATTAACGAAACTAAAATTAGCTTATATGAAACGAAAATTACATCGTGGATCGCCTCAATCACCTCGATATAAATGTCAAAGAAGGGTAAATGTCAAAACTCTTTAGGAGGGTACGTAATATTCCAACTTTACACGTAAGATATAATATCCTTACGGCATGTGTGATACCCAACTTCTTTATCTGGCCAAGAAAATCTCGAAATCGACTCTACGAATTTTCTTTAAAGTTTTCCTCCTGTTGGAAACGATACCGGGTTAGATATCAAAATCCTCTTAGAAGGGGTTCAAATAGTAAAATATTGAACCAATCGGTCCACATTGTGAATGTGTTGTCATACCCAGTAACTATAGGGACCCCTTAATTTCGCTGATTCTTGTCGACGAAATTCGTCAGGACTTCCTTCGTGGGTCGCCTCTATCCAACAGAGATAAAATCTTAAGGAAGGGTCCATTTCAAAACTCTTTAAAGAGAGAACGTAATGTCCCAACTGCATACGTAAGATATAATCTTCTTACGGCATGCAGTGTACCCAAACCCGTTATACAGCCAAATGTTTCTCGGAATCGGCTAGACTAATTTTCTTTAACATTTTCCTACTGTTGGAACACACACAAATCTAGATACCGCCGACTACGTGTTGGAATCAAAATCCTCTAAATATGTGTCATATTAGTAGGAATATTGATCCAATCGATCCTAATTGTGCTTGTTTTTCATACCCGGTACCCGTAGGGTATCCCTTCGCGGGTCGATTCTTTCCCTTGACATAAATTCTCAAAGAAAGGTATATGTCAAAACTCTTTTAAGACGGGACGTAATGGAAATGGGTGTACGCAAGATATAATCTCCGTACAACGTGTGTTATACTCAAACCCCTCTATATAGCAGCGAGTTTCTCCAAATCGGCTCGACAAAGTTTCTTCAAACTTCTCTACTGCTGGAACAGATCCCTAGCTAGATACTTTCTAGGAGGCGTTTAAATCAAAACTCTCTAAGTTTGTGTTTAATTAGTACAAATTATAATTTATTATTGTTCAAATCAATCTATAATTCGTGTATTTCATACCCGGTACCCTTAGGATGCATCTTATTTCGATGATTCCTCTCGTTGGCATTCGTCCGGACTTGCTTCCTAGGTCCAATAGAGACGAAATGTCATTGACGGGCCCATGTCGAACCTCTTTAAAGAGGGGAGGTAATGTCCCAACATTATGCGTAAGATATAATCTTCTTACGGCATGCGTTCGCCCCGAACCCTTTATTTAGCCGCGAATTTCTCAAAATCGGCTAGACGAATATTTTTTGAAAATTTTCCTATTGCTAGGACGGGTCTCTCATTAGATCCTGTCCAAGAGACGTCGAAATCAGTCTTATGATCAGGAGGACAATTAGTACAAATAATTGATCTATTAACATTTTCGTATTGTTCATGCCCGACACCCATAGTGCGCCCTTATTTCGCTGTTTTCTCTCTACGAAATGTCAGGACATATTTCGTTAGTGGACTTTATACCCTAGGGTTAAAATGTCATAGAAGGGTCCATGTAAAAATTGAATAAGGAGGGGACGTAATGGCTCAAATGAAAACGTAAGATATAATCTTATAGCATGTGTACAGCTCTAACTGCTTTATCTAGCCGCGATTTTTTAGAAATAGGCTGGAAAAAGTTTCTTCTAATGTTTCCTTCTGTTAGAACGGATCACTACTTTCGTAATGTCCAAGAGACGTTGAAATCAAAATCAATTAAGTAGGAGTACACTTAGTACAACCTATTGATACAATCTATGAACATTTGCTTGTTTTTCATACCCTGTACCCATAACGCACCCCTTATTTCGCTGATTACTATCGTCAAAGTTCGACTGGTCTTCCTTCTTGGATGGGATCTATACATTAGAGATACAATATCAAAGAACGTTCTATGTCAAAACTCTAGAATGGGTGGACGCATTGGCCAAATGTAAACGTAAGGTATAATCTTCTTATGGCATGTATTGAACCAGACCTCCTTCACCTAGCCGATGATATCTCGAAATCGGCTCGAGGAATCTTTGTGAAAATTTTCATATTGCTAGGACCGGTGCCTATTTAGATACTGTCCAAGAGACGCTGAAATCAAAATCCTCTAAGTAGGAGTACAATTAATAAAAATTATTGAAACATGTTCGTGTTGTTCATACTCGACACTTATATCACTGTTTCTTGTTGACGAAATTCGTCAGGACTTCCTTCTTTGGTGGATTTTATCCTCGAGAGACAACATGTCACTCGATCTCCTGTCTCTAGCCACGAAATCTCGAAATCGGCTCGAAGACTTTTCTTCAAACATTTCATACTGTTGGATCGGGTCCCTATTTAGATGCTGTACAAGAGACGCTGAAATCAAAATCCTCTAAATTGGAGTACAATTATTAGACTATTGATACAATCAATTAACTTTTGCGTTTTTTTCATACTCGGTTCGTATAGCCTACTCCTCCTTATATCGCTGACTCCTCTCGACGAAATTCGTCAGGACTTCCTTCGTAGATGTACTCTATCCCCTAGAAATAGAATATTATAGAAGGGTCCATATCAAAACTCTAAAGAGGGGCATAATGGCCCAACTGTGTTCATCAGATATAATCATCTTACAGTATATGTTGTCCCCGAATTCTTTCATCTAGCCGCGAATTTATCGAAATGGGCTTAACGAATTTTCTTCAAATTTTTCGAACTGTAAGAACGGGTCCCGAACGTATAATGTCATAGAGGCGTTGAAACAAAAGTCCTCTAACTAAAACCTCAGTTAGTACAAACTATTGATACAAATATATTAAGATTTGATTTTTTTTCATACCCAGTACCCATAGGACGCCTCTTATTTCCATGTTTCCTCTCGATGAAATTCGTCAGAACTTCCATCGTGGATGGACACTATCCCCTAGAGATAACATATCAAAGAAAGGGCCCATGTCAAACTTTCCAACTGTTATAATGGGTCGTTAATTTAATACTGTCCAAGAGACATTGAAATCAAAATCCTCTAAGTTTGAGCACAATCAATACAAACTAGTGATACAATCAATCTGCGTGTTTTTCATACCCGGTACTTACCGTTCGGCCCTTATTTCGTTCCTATCTCGTGACGAATTCGTCAGGACTCCCTTCGTGGATGGACTCTATCCCCTAGAGATCAAATATCAAAGAAAGGTCCATATCAAAACGCTTAAGAGGGGACGTAATGACCCAACAATATATGAATGATCTCATCTTCTGACAGCAAGCGTTGTACTCGACTTCCCCTATCTAGCCGAAAATTTGTCAAAATCGGCTGGACGAATTTTCTTCAAACTTTTCCTTCTGTTGGAACGGGTCCCCGTTTAAATACCGACCAAGAGACGTTGAAATCAAAATCATCTAAGTTGGAGTACTCTTAGT
The DNA here is from genome assembly GCA_016617855.1 of Megalonaias nervosa. Taxonomy (NCBI): domain Eukaryota; kingdom Metazoa; phylum Mollusca; class Bivalvia; order Unionida; family Unionidae; genus Megalonaias; species Megalonaias nervosa. The sequence continues at coordinate 32,415 of JAECUM010005626.1, forward strand.
ACAATCTAGTGATACAATCTATTAATATTTGCGTGTATTTCATACACGGGACATATAGGGCTCCCTTTATTACGCTGTTTCCTCTCAACGAAATACATCAGGATTTCCGTCGTTGGTGGTCGCTATCCCTTAGAAGTAAAATATCAAAGAAGGTTTCATATCATAACTCACTGAAAAGGTTACGTAATGGCCCAAATGTCAACGTAAGATATAATCTTACAGCATGTGTTCTGCTCGACTTCCTTTATCTAGCCGCTAGTTTCTCGAAATTGGCTCTACGAATTTTCTTCAAACCTTGATTACTGTTAGAACGGGTCCCTAATTAGATAATGTCTGAGAGACGTTGAAATAAAAATCCTCTAAGTTGGAGAACAATCAGTACCAACTAGTGATACAGTCTATTAGCATTTGCGTGGTGTTTCCACCTTGACGAAATTCGTCAGGACCTCCATCGTGGATGGATAAATCCCCTCGAGATAACTGGTCCATGTCAAATCTCCTAAGATTGTACGTAATGACCTAACTGATTAGGTATGATGTCATCTTCTGACGGCATGTGTTGTACTCGACCATATTTCTCCTATTGCGAATTTCTCGAGACTGGCTCGAAGAAGTTTCTTTACACCTTTCACACAGTAAGAACGGGTCCCTATTTAGATACTGTCCAAGAGGCGTTGAAATCAAAATCCTCTAAGTTGGAGTACAATCAGTACAAACTAGTGATACAATCTATTAACATTTGCGTGTTTTTCATACCAGGTACCCATAGGGCGTCCCTTATTTCGCTGTTTCCTTTCGACGAAGTTCATCAGGACTTCCTTTGTGGGTGGTCTCTATCCCCGAGATATAAAATATCGAAGAAGTGTCTATGTCAAAACTCAATGAAAAGGTGACGTAGTGTCCAAAATGTAACGTAAATATAATCTTACGGCATGTGTTGTACTCGATCTCCATTATCTAGTCGCGAATTTCTCAAATTTAGCTCGACCAATTTTTCTCTGTATTTTCCTGCTGTTAGAACGGGTCCCTAACTAGATAATGTCCAAGAGGCGTTTAAATCAAAATCCTATAAGTGGAGGTTCCATTAGTACAAACTATTGATACAATCTATGAATATCTGAGTGTTTTTCACACCCGGTACCTGTCTGACACCTCTTATTTCGCTCTTACCATGTGACGAAATTTGTCAGGAGTTTATTTGTGGATGCGCTCCATCCCCTAGAGATAAAATATTAAAGAAGGGTCCATATCAAAACTCATGTTGTACTCGACCTCCTTTCTCTAGCAACGAATTTCTCGAAATCGGCTCGGCGACTTTTCTTCAAACTTTTCCGGCTGTTAGAATTCGGCCCTATTTAGATACTGTATGAAAGGCGTTGAAACCAGAATCCTCTAAGTAAGGGGTCAATTAGTACAAACTTTTGATACAATCTATTAACATTTGCGTGTTTTTCATACCAGGTACCCAGGTATCCATCTGACGTCCCTTATTTCCTCTCGACGAAATTTGTCATGACTTCTTTCGTGGATGGACTCAATCCCCCTATAGATAAAATGTCAAAATAGAGTCTATGTCAAACTTTATAAAGAAATATAATTTTCATACGGAATGTGTTGTATTCGACCGCCTTTATGTGGCCGCGACTTTCTCTAAATTGACTCGACGTATTATTTTAAAAAAAAAAAAAAATGTTTACTTTTAGCACGGGTGCCTAACCAGGTACTGTCCAACAGGCGTTGAAATCAAAATCCACTAATTAGAGGTTCAGTTAGTACAAACTCTTGACTCAGTCTTTGTGTGCCCATCGGACGCCCCTTATATCGCGGTTTGCTATTGACGAAATTCGTCAGGACTTCTTCGAGAGTTGACTCTATCCCCTAGAGATAAAATATCAAAGAAGGTTCCATGTCAAAGCTATAAAGATATAATGTTCTTACAGCATGTGCCTTACGCGACCTCCATCTAGCCGTAGATTTCTCGAAATCGCCTCGACGAATTTTTTTTAAAAACCTTTTCTACTGTTAGAACGTGGACCTAATTAGATACTGTGCAAGAGACGTTGAAATCAAAATCATCATAGCAGGTGTTCAATTAATGCAAACTATCGATACAATCTATTAACATTTGCCTGTTGTTGTGGTTGTTTTTGTTTGGTTTTTTCGCGGGGGGGGGGTAATACCAGGTATCCATAGGGCGTCCCTTTTTTCGCAGCTTCCTCTCGACGAAATTCGTCAGGACATTTTTCGTGGATGGACCTCTATCCCCTAGAGATAAAATGTCAAAGAAGTGTCTGTGTTAAAATCTTCATACGGCATGTGTCGTACGAGACCTCCGTCATCTTGCTAATTTCTCGAAATGGCTCAACGAAATTCCTCAGGACTTCTTTCGTGACTACACTATCCTCTAGAGATAACATGTCAAGAAGGGTCCCTGTCAAATCTCTTTATAGGTGATATTTAACGACCAAACTGTATAAGTAAGATATAATCTTCTTGGGGCATGTGCTTTACCCGCCCTACACTCCCCTTTATGTAACCCCAATTTCTGGAAATTGGTTACAAGTATGCTAAGTTCCCCAGTTCCAAGGACTTCAAGACAATATTCAAAGTCAACT
>JAECUM010005627.1:0-11119 GCA_016617855.1 Megalonaias nervosa
TGATTGATTCGTTCGTTCCCATTATAAGGTTCCTTCAAACGAAAACATTGCAACGCCGTAGTGACGACAAATACTGAGGAAAGCCCATGTTATCATAAACAACGACAGAAATAGCTTGATGTTCAGGTTACTCGGCGTAATTATAATTTGTATTTATCACATAACTGGTAGTCTGGGACGCTGTATTATCGCGGTACATAATGTTCTTACTGGTACATATTAAAACTGTTTTGATATTGTTGCTTACTTTTAATTTGTCAAGTATCAATGACTTTCCATCTTTCTATTCCTACAAAAAAATCTTTGTCAAACGAAGCGCTCAAATGTAAATAAAAGAGCATACGATGGCTGACCCAGATTAACGTACAATGGGGGAACAACTCTATATTATCGCGGTATTTGCTCAACTTACGTATGGTAGCACACAAGTATTATAATAAAAATAAAATACGACTGACCTAAGAGAATAAATGTGCACGCTTGTACTGGCTTAGTATTTCCACAATAAAGGAAAGGATCCAATGATAAAATCCAACACACAAATGTAATTCAAGTGTAAATCCATGCGGAATCCATGAATAACAACATTACAAATTAAATGCAACAATTATTTAACTTTATATGAATTTTAAATGCAAAATGGGCAAAGAAATGTAACTATACGACAACTATTATTAATATTATTATTTTTATTATTTAAATATTACAGATTTAAAGAAAGTTTAACTGTTATTGTATTCTTATGTACGTACGAGCAATATGATCAGCAACAACATTTTGTGAATGTTGGTCCATGTTGGCTACCATAAAATGAAATTGCAACCTTGACCTTGTAAGAACATGTATGTCACCATCAGAATATGACCTATAATCATCAAACATCAGACGATACACTAAATATATTTCGTAACCAAAGCCAATGCAGGTATAGCATATTCGACTGGATTTTTTTATATGATGATCAACGTAATTGCATGAACTTTACAAAAACGTGAACTTCATTCTTTTTCATCGTAAAGTTATAAAAAATGTTGACATTTTAGAGGAAATTGTGCTGTTAAGATATTTGAATCCTTACTGCTACAGCTTTACATCTGTAAACAACCGCTAGACGGCGTGTGTCAAAAATTATTCGGAAAATCCTGTTTGCCGCGATAATATAGAGCCCGCGATAATACAGCGTTGGACTATACACTTTATATACAGTGTATGAAGCTTAATATTTTTTATATGTTATATCGCGCAACGTTAAATGGATTGGTCCAAAGTAACTTAATAAGTCCAAGAAATTATTGCGCAGTATGATTTTTTTTTTTTTTTTTTGGCTTTGTTTTTTAAGTATTGCTATCAACAGCTTGGCGATCATCTTTCCAATCGATTGCCCAAAAGAAATTGAGAAAAATAAGATTATATGGAATATGGGCAATTTATCCCACAGTAGATCGTTACAAATGAAATTGAGAACATCGGTCAATGGATTGGAGGCTGGAGGGGTGCGTTCAACCTGTTATTAGCATCCCACCCTCAAAACAAACCTGGTTCAAATGTCAACCATAAGACCATTCTTAATGAGATCCTCATGAATATTAATATATCGCGAAAACGAGGCTAAGCTAGGCACCTCGCGACTATACTGCATATAATATATTATGCAGATTCCTTATGCGAGAGGATATATTATATTGATCGCGGCTGTAATGGATGTAATGTATTTTACAGAGATTGTTTCCTTTTGCGTAAGAATATTTTGTATTATAGAATTACCACTGTATATATTATAATGACGAAAACTTACTTGATATATGTTCATTCTCTTAAACGTCCTATCTTGAGTGTCCTTTTTCTCTACAGCACACAAAATACAAGTTAACGATAGAGAAAAGAAACTATCTAAAGCATGAATTTTGTTTCTGATTCTGTATGGTTTAAATGTACTGCTATGATCAATCAATACTGTGGTCAAAACACGCGGTCAGAATAAAACATTTACAAAATGTTCATAGTGACACAAACTGCCGTTTTAAGCAACCACGTTCCCCAAACCAGTAGAGACTTTGTGGTGTGCTTTAAATAGTTTTGGGTACATGTCGGTATGCTTGCATTTTAATTTGTATCAGAAGTGCACAACCTGGTGGTTGTTATGGTGCTTGCTACTTTTAGTGCCTGGGGTGGGTGGGAGGGACTGGGATTTTCCCTTTAAATGACATATTTTTTTCTTTTCTGAATCATTTGTCAACTGACAATATGGATATACGATTTTATTCATATGAACACATTTATTTTTGGTTTCAATAACAGACTGGCAGTTATATATTTACCCACAAAACAGCAGGATTATTTGTTCAAAGCTGTTTGAAAGCCATTTATATATCTCTCTCTCTCTCTCTCTCTCTCTTTATATATATATATATATATATATATATATATATATATATATATATATATATATATATATATATATATATATATATATCAAAGCACCCTGCCCCCAAACACACAAATTGGTCCCTTATTTATGTGAACTTCTTCATTGATTATAATTAATATTATTTTTGTGGTGTTGGTAGATGGATGAATTATAACACCAATATGTAAATGCAGACATTAGATAAAGTAAACATAATAGGGAAGAATCGTGTCTAAACAATATAAAATTTTGTCATTTTATGTATGGGATATTCTGTTAATCTGTTTATTAAAATAATTTTCTCTTTTAATTTTAACAAAACCTTTATCTGCCATAATTTGGTCCCCTGGTTCTAACAAATCTATAAGCTGGTGCCTAGCTTAGCCTCGTTTTGGATTCGTTGACCCAGGGTCACATGAATTCATGAATACATTCTGAGAATGGAGTAATTAAAAGAAAAGAATGTTGAAATATGCCGGTCTTCCAACTGACAGAAAGTTATCGAACGACAACATTCTTCCACATCAAATAATGTATATATCCGGTTACAAAACATCCAGTCAGATAATAACGACAGCCAAGCGAATGTAAATCAGCACCAACGAATCTCCTCACTGCTCAGCAATACTTCTATATCTAGCACAGTTTCTGCATCCAGTAATACTCCCTTCAAACAAATATCAAAGAACTGGAATGTTGTTTCTTCGGACAAATGCAAAACTCCTTCTAGCTGACCAAACCCAGTCACGTAGGAAATTCCAGCGGCGGTCCAATTTTGAAAAAGTATCCCATTCGTGACAAATGTTCTCTTGACTAGAATGATATTTTGCTTTTTAATTTTTATTTATTAAAATTTGTACTTCCAAAGGTTATTTGTAAACATACTGTTCAATACTGCTTCAACTCTTGCCTGGGACTATTGTTCACGCGCAAGAATTTAAATGTTCAGCGACTGTGACGGACAGAAATGCCAAACAAGACGTGTTCTTTCTCTTTTCTTTCGCTTTAAATAATTACTATGTGATAAACTGAATCTCAAATGGGTAATGATCTAATATTGAATTTATGAAACTCGTTGAATAATTTCCAGTTTTTGCTCGACAAGGCTTTCAAAATCTGGAAATTATTTAACACGTTTCATAGTTCAGTATTAAATCATTACCCGTATGAAACAATTTATATATTTCTAATAAAAATATATTTTTATCATATATCTTATAGTTAAATTAGCATACTCTACCTTTTGTCTCTATTATAGCAAAGTATTGGTCTTTTTTATCTGATGGCAAATAGCAGGTTAACTTCAACAGTACGTTTCGTTTTTCATTATCCTTTTCTTAGCATAATCTGCATCTTGATATTAAACCTGTCTTGGCCTATTTCATTTTCTTAATCTGTAGGTAGTGGCAAAAATAATAAGAAACTGAAAACAAAATCTTTCTCCTGCGACTTCATGTCCTTTGTCCTTAATTATTTGCACTTCTGATAAAACAAGTTATGAACAATACCATTAAGTTTTGAACTCCCAAAACAGTACATTTGAGAGACTTGTGTCCTGGAGACCCACATTGGCAATCAGTATTTTTAGGCTAAATTACTTCATAAGCTAAAACGAATACGTTTTGCTTACAAGTAAACAATATTCTTTTAATGCCATTGTGATTTTGCCCGCTTGACTTTAGCATCTGAGAATAAAACTCTCTTAAAATCAAAATTGTAACTAAAATAAGAAAATCTTTATGAATTTAAATTAAGTTTCTTAAAACGGCTATAATTTTAAACTCCTGTGTTTCTATTTGAAATGATGTTGCTATGCTATGAATTTTATAAGCGGATCCTATTTATAAAAGTGTAACGAGAAAAAGCAGATTCGTAGGAAATAAATGTTAAACAAGTGAAGAAGTACAAGTTCTTTTCGACAAGGGGTCCTCTGTGTTGTAAGTCTGCCAAGCAGATTATGAGAGAAAATATCACTGACATTAGATGATGGGAATTATAAGGGAATGTATCATTGTCATTTGATGATGGAAAGTATGAAGGAATATATCATTGGCATTTGATGAGAGAAATTATATGGGAATATATCATTCACATTTGATACGCATGCTTTAAAGGAATCAATTAATGTTTCAAATGAACATAGGGCTATCAATACCGACAGAGCATATTTCTAATAAAAGTAATAGTAAGTACTTAAGCGCGTCAAAACCGATTAATCCAAAATATATAACATGCGGTTGTGAAAATTTCTTGTATTGTATTTTGATCACTTAAAGGATCAAGAATTGCTTGTTTAGCGACTTTATAAATGTCCGTTAATTATGATATAAGTAAAAGAGGTCACATCATTGTAAGCTTTCGAAACGGTGCAAAGATGCCATTTCTTGACCACTATATCTGATATTCATCTTAGACCATGAGATTGAGCGATAATTTAATATTAGCAAGCACTTTCAAAAGTGTCATGATATCACAATAATCACACAATATTGGCGACGGCTGGTTAACAAAATATCACAAAATAGACTTGCATTTTCTCTTTCAAATTAGAAACAGAAGACGAATAAGGCTGTACCTTTGTATTTCCTGTTTTAAAGATTTTTTTCATTAAGGTTCTGAAAAAAAGAAAACACCTGTCGCAACATCAAATAGGAACGAATATGTTTCTGTATGTACACGTTCCTGGAATACCACTGGCACGGTACAGTACAAAACTATACGGTTCCGGTGTCTTTCGATTATCTCACCCATTCCCCCCGAAAAAACTCATTGCCCTATAATCAAGTGCGCCTCGGCGCTCGCGTATATCTTGAATAGAACTAATGCTCGAGAATTTTCAAAAGCCAACACACACACTCACACACATACACCTTTTGGAAAAGTAATTCTCGTCGATCTTCTCGGAACATGACTGTAGGGGTAGACAAGCTTTAAGTATAATTAAAAAAAAAAAAAAGCAAGAAACAAAGAAAAGAAAGATAACAAGTGGATAACGATCAAATATCATGCTTGGAGTAAACCTTCCTATTTGAATATTAAAGTTAATGAATCAAAACTTTAAAGATGATGAAGGTTCTAATTTGAAGTAATAGAATCTAAAAACAACAAAAAAATTGACTTATATTTGTTGTGGGGGTTTGTTTTGGGTTTTTTCTCAGACTCGAAGCTTCGTGCTCAGTAAAACAAGATCTGAGAAAACGAGTCCAAAATTAATTTTAGGAATTAAACAGGGGTGTCTACTATAAATAAGAAAGCTCTGTATGTGTGGTTATCCCGGTGCCAAAACCAAACTTTGTATGTCTGCTTTATTGACGTAGTTTCGTTCTGATTTTTATGCATTCTTTATAATCAATTATGTTTCAAAGGGTACAATATTTCTAATTATGAATCAAAATGATTTGACTCATTTGTGTTTAATATTATTTAATATGTTCTTTTTAAAAGGGATACACGTACATTGTCTAAAGCGAAGTGAGGTTATGAAAAACGTGAATATGAAGATGATGGTAAATGTCAGTTTAGACAGATCAATTAAATCTGAAAATTATGGATTGGCGTCATACAACATTATTACTCTACATGATTCTTCTGTTCGTCTATATCCATGATGAATCTCTTTTTCTCTCTCATTGTGGAGGATACAAAAATCATGCGTCAATGCAGGAATGTTTATACACTACTTTCATTTGGTCTTGTCTTTATAATTTTTTTTTATTTTTTTATTTTTTATTTTTTTTCATTAAATTACTATCTCTTCATCTCCCTGTGGGTTCGGTATGTAGAGTAGGACCACGCTCAATGAATCGGAGGACCTAGGACAAGACAGGGCCCTATGGCTGTCCTGCTTGTCAGAGACGACTGATGTAGCAGGAAATTCGGTAGCCCGGTTGTCATCATGCCGGACTCGAAACAGAAAGGATGCGGTGTCGAATATTAACATTGGCTCAGACTGAGTCTACAGTGTTGTCATGGTGTGTCTTTCAGCAATGTACAAAACTCCAAATGCCTCGGCATTAAATAATCTACTTGTGCTGATGTGCCGTAAAACACCAAACTATTTCTTCAACCTTCAGTTTGTTTATTTATTGTTAGTTTGTTTTATGGATAGATAAGGAACAGTCATTCAGTTGATAAGAAAAAGCGAAACAGTCTCAAATAGATGTATTTGGTTTTGATCTTTTGACCTTTCAATGGCGTCAAAGTCATGCATTATATAGCCTGGAATACTTAGACTGATATAAAATATGCCGAGATTAGCTGCTCATAAAAACAGATAAATAATTTCAAGACAATCTGACCAAATTTTATAACTTTTATACAAAAAGAATCTATTTTGTACCACGCGACGCTTATACACCTCTTATTCTGACACGCTCTCTGTTACGCATCTTTAATTCACATTGTGTGCTAACTTTTGTCCATAACTGTCAGTTGTAAACAAGAATGTTTACACAGCATTTCAGTTCGGAACATTCTAGGCCCAGTCTTGTTTACAATTAGATTGGAATTTTCCGTGGTATGATTCACATCTAGGTCAAGTGAAAATGTATATAAATAGGGATTTGATAAACAAATAATTAATTCCTGTTCTATATAAGTCTTAGGGAATCCATGATCAGAGTTTGTAGTTGTGTTGTTGATATCAGATATAATTCGAGAAGAATTATTTATTTAAACTATTCATTGGAATTACTAAAATGATCATTGACTTTTCGACTAATACAATACTTTGGATTTTTGTGAACTCATTCAAAGACATGCTGGGTTGCATCTTTGTTTATGACTGGACATTCAAGGATATTAGAATTCATTCGGAACATTCTATTGTTTCGACGTGTGATACAACATTTAGGATTATCTGGGATTTAATTCACAACACTGTAAGTGCCTCTTGAATTTTCATTTTGTATTCTAGATAAATAAATAACTTGTGATTTTACTTAAATTGTTGGTTTCACTTCTTTCTGTGACATATTTTAAGATCTCGAGTCCAAACACTTACATAAAAATCAAGTTTAACTACTAAAAGGAGGATGAAATTTGCTAGTGTTAATTTAACTGATCATTTAGGCAGTTCACAATGCTGATTGCTTGTATCGGCGGATAAACCAGTTTGCCTCTAGCTGGTGCAAAATTCAGAGGTCAAACATATCTTTTGTTCATTTAGTAAATTGAGTTTAATTGTGAAAAATCATGTTCTCATAAATTTTCCTGAAATTGAAGGAGAATTTTGTGACATTGAGAACTGTGCACGGTTCACTGAAGAATAATGATACTTCAGGAAAAAGAAAAAATTCCTTGTAGAAGAGGAAGTAGTCAAGTTTAAAGAAAGACGTCTCTGTTCGGTCAGTCAGGAAGTAGTCAAGTTTAGAGAAAGGCGTCTCAGTTCGGTCAGTCAAGTAGTCAAGTTTAAAGAAATGCGTCTCTGTTCCGTCAGTCAGTAAGTAGTCCAGTTTAAAGAAAGTCGTCTCTGTTCGGTCAGTCAGGAAGTAGTCACCAATTTTAAAGAGAGGCGTCTCTGTTTGGTCAGTCAGGAAGTAGTCAAGTTTACAAAAAGGCATTTCTGTTCGGTCAGTCAGGAAGTAGTTATCAAGTTTAAAGAAAGGCGTTTTCGTTCGGTCAGTCAGGAAGTAGTCGTCAAGTTTAAAGAAAGGCGTCTTTGTTTGGTGAGTCAGGAGTAGTCATCAAGTTTAAAGAAAGGCGTCTTTGTCCGGTCAGTCAGGAGTAGTCATTAAGTTTAAAGAAAGGCGTTTTCGTTCGGTCAGTCATTCAGATATAGTAAAGAGGTGAAAGACTTATTAGCAAAGTAAAAATTATTATTTAGTATCATTCACATTCCATGGAAGATGATGAACTAACTATTAAGTCAAAATATACACATAGTGAAGGAAGTAATGTTTTGCATGCTATAAGATTGGAATGTATGAAATAATCGGTAATGATGAAAAAGGCGAAGAAGACGATGGTGATGACGATGACGGTGAGGAAAACACGTTTAACTCACTGATTAACATACGTGTCTAAAACAGAAAATCTTTCTTCGATTGACGGCCTGCCTGACTGACTGCCTGGCTGACTGAATGGACGAATGAATGAAGTTGCCGCGACAGCGACAAGTTTCTGGTCATTGTTCTCGGAATAAACATCTTGAGAATTATGTGTCCTTTTATTCATTTACAAACGTTATGTGACTTCATTTAATATTTTCGAATTTTAGTACAACAGCATTGGAATGGGGTTTTATTGTTGATGTCACTTACTTATAATCAAAACAAATACATAGATACTCTTTTGGCTTACTATCGGTCCTTTATATTTTAAAACAGATAAATCGGATATAACAGCTATATGGCAAAGAAAATTTGAAATTCTTAGTTAGATTAATTGTTAACACGATTTTAATACACTGAGAACTTATTACTAAAATTTCAAGATAAAAAAAAAAAAATACACCGATACTGTCTTGGCTTACTAGTAATCCTTTTCATCAACTAGCACATAAGGCAAAGAAAATTTGAAATATTTGGTTATCTTAATTTTTCGGACAAGTACAGCCTCTTACACACTCGTTTCCCAAATTTAAAGACAATATTCAGAGTTTTCTGCTAACCATATTGACAGCTAAGGGGACACTTTATTTTAATGTAATTTCGAAAGGAACAACTTAGAGAACCAGAGCAACTATACATGAATCCTCTAAAGGAACATCACTGCACTTGAATATGTCTTCTTGAGAGACAGAAAGCGTTCCTGCAGAAGACAATTTCTCTAAAAGTTGTAAACACGTTGTGAAACATTCACCATTGAAATTAAATAATACTTTCAGTACATTCGAGTAATTGTTTATTATTTTTTTTTATCTTACCTTATCATTTGGAAATAAAACTCAAGGATACAGACGGACGGATAGTCATATTAACTTTTACATTGTGGAAATCACATTTTGTCCTTCAACAGCACGATAGCAACGATTCTTGTTTATCACGCACTAATGAGGTAGCAGACTGGTTTATCACACACTAAAGAGATAGCAGATTGGTTTATCACATACTAAAGAGATAGCAGATTGGTTTATCATATACTAATGAGGTAGCAGATTGGTTTATCATATACTAATGAGGTAGCAGACTGGTTTATCACGCACTAATGAGATAGCAGATTGGTTGAATCATATACTAATGAGGTAGCAGACTGGTTTATCACGCACTAAAGAGATAGCAGATTGGTTGAATCATATACTAATGAGATAGCAGATTGGTTTATCATATGCTAAAGAGAGAGCAGATTGGTTTATCATATACTAATGAGGTAGCAGATTGGTTTATCATATACTAATGAGGTAGCAGACTGGTTTTTCACGTACTAAAGAGATAGCAGATTGGTTTATCATATACTAATGAGGTAGCAGATTGGTTTATCACGCACTAATGAGGTAGCGGAATGGTTTATCACGCACTAAAGAGATAGCAGATTGGTTTATCATATACAAATGAGGTAGCAGATTGGTTTATCATGTACTAATGAGGTAGCAGATTGGTTTATCATATACTAATGAGGTAGCAGACTGGTTTATCACGCACTAAAGAGATAGCAGATTGGTTTATTATATCCTAACTAATGAGATAGCAGATTGGTTTATCATGTACTAATGAGGTAGCAGATTGGTTTATCATATCCTAATGATGTAGCAGACTGGTTTATCACGCACTAATGAGATAGCAGATTGGTTTATCATATACTAATGAGGTAGCAGATTGGTTTATCATATACTAATGAGGTAGCAGATTGCTTTATCACGCACTAATGAGGTAGCAGATTGGTTTATCATATACTAATGCGGTAGCAGATTGGTTTATCATGCACTAATGAGGTTGCAGATCTTTTTCTAGGTATCTTTTATGTTAAGTTCTCATATCAGCTGACATCGTGACAATAAAATTTAAGACATTCATCGGACTGCCCGACAACAAATACCTAATTTACTTTTTTATTACTATATTTTCGTTTCTAATACAGTTTATTTAAAATAATTTTGTACACCTGTAGCTCTTTTCCTAAAAGAAACGTGTGTTTATTTTTTCTCAGAGATTTTATCTTCCTTAAGATTATAGGAATAACTTCGCTACGATTTATGTTGCACTAAATAGCCAAAACTATGCTGATGTGCAGTTAAACCATAAAACCGTATGAAATCTCAATCATCAATGAGTTCAACACGTTTATAATCTGTGACTGGTGTATTTAGTTTTTACACGCGGGGTTACATCAGGTTTGCACAAACACAACAATGAACGAAGCTGGAATTTTTGGTCATAAAAACGTGCTTCATGTCTGTGGCCTATCAACAGGTTCTTCTTCATTATGAAGAAGAAGCAGGAGACCATTCATTGGACAGAAGGTTTTCCAGAGAACGCACAAGGGATGTAATTCTATCATATAGCAATGGTTAAAGTCTTTCAAAAGTGACCTCCCATGGATTACTCATCGTGATTACTGTACATGACACAACAAACTCGCACTTTGAATAATGGTTATTTCAATGAAAAATCAATCAGCACCCACAAGGCTTTCCTTTCTTTTGACTTACAGATTACAATTACCTACATAAGCGATAAAGCAACATCACTGCCCTCTATATTGTCCATCTCAGTGATTTTCCAACACCAAAGTCAACCCTTATGAAAAAAGGGGTCTATTTTCAATATTGTTACT
>JAECUM010005628.1:0-87519 GCA_016617855.1 Megalonaias nervosa
AAATGGAAAGGGAGGACACCGTGAAAGCAGAACCCTATGACAAAGACGAAGAAGAAGAGGACGATGTGGTCACGTCCAGATGGCCAGAACAAGAACAACATTTTGTGTCCTGTTTTGCCAAACACCTGGCGGATAAAATTACGGAAGTGAGCAAGAAAGATTGCTATGAATGTCGAAACGATCATCTTAGTCAAATTCAACACGATAAATGTATGATGATGAGTCACGAAGAAAAATTGGAGGAGTATCTGGATGACTCTTGGAGTCTCATCTCAGAAGAAGCAGTGTTGCATGAGTGGCATAAAGGCTTGCGTAATTATTTCTACCCTGTATTGACTACCCTGGAGATCTATCGCATGGAAGCTCTCTTAGCCCAGAATGCGGAGATGATACAAAGAAACGGTTACTTGTCAGAGATTTTCAAGCAAAAAGTCAGAATTGAATTAATGACTTATCATTACAGTGTAAAAATAAAACAAGAAAAAATGGATACCTGGGAACTTTATTACCTTTTGAATAACAGTTCGTACACTGCTTCTTGGAATGGAATCCTGTGGTGTGTGGTAAAGATGAACTACCTCATCGCAAACCTCAAGACCATCAAGGTTATGTCATCAACACGGACGACAGTCATCTCCCAGGAACAAAATGGGTAGCCGTCTATATCCCTAAAGAGGATTGTGTGGAGTATTTTGATTCGTATGGATTACCCCCTTTGGAAGACGACATTATCGACTTTATGAGAAGAAATGCATAGACGACACGATTCAATAATTTGAAATTACAAGGCACAGATTCCATGGTGTGTGGACAGTAATGTGTGTATTTTCTTCATCAACGCAGTCTTGTATATTCTTGAGAACATTTAGTGACTTATTTTGATTGTAACTCTTCTAGAAACGATGATAAAGTAGATCGATGGTTTTGTGACCGTTATGGCTATCTTTTGTCTTTAGCTAAGAAACGTAGTGTATATTAATGGCCTCATGACTTCTATCAGTGGAAATCTAACTTAATTTCACAACGCTGTCAACCTTGTCAAAAATAGTTTGTTTGTTAAATGTTAGTTGCTTTTTGTTTGTTAAATAAAAAATGTGTTTTGAACAAATGAGTCTATCGTTTGCTTTCAAAGAAAACCCCACTGTGAATATATGCTCTTTGACTTCTCTCTATCCCTCACCATGACATTAGTTATCATAGTGTTCCTACCTGACAAAAACCCAGTAGGGATGTTTTCTATCGCGTCCGCGTTTGAGCCATATAAAGCTTGGCAGTCTCTAGGCTGGACAATTTGTCACAACCCCGGACAAGCATTTCATACACCGGACAAGCATACCATTCCTCGGACAAGCGTACGGACAATATCAAAGGCAAGTGGCAGTCCAGGCAGGCCTACCTGCTGCCACACAAACCCCCTTCCCCACCGGACAAGCATAGCATTCCCTGGTACGGACAAACTCAAAGGCAAGGCGCAGTCCAGGAAGCTCTACCTGCTGCCCCACAAAACCCGACCGGACAAGCACAGCGCATCCATATCGAGTTGCAATTACTCCTCGCAAGAAGGAGATATTGCAGTACCCAGCTCATATCGACACAAAACCCTCTCCTCACACCTCCCACAAGACAAGCAAACGGGCACAAAACGGGTGCTAGGGAAACCATACTAGCATACACCCGGGTGAGATCCTGATAGTCGCAAGCCCATGCTGACTCAACAGATTCCTCACTAAGAACCCCGTTAAGGTGACAAATGTGGGAGTTGAGAGAGAGGGTCCCAGTTACCGCAAAAACCAAGGGTCTTCAAATTGGCTCATGAAGACCCAACACAAACCTAACATGATCCTTTTGACGACCCCCTCGTCTAAAACAAAAACTAACCAAACACATTTATCAATTACAGATAATCATAACGGAAGGGCAAACCTTCCTCCAGATTGGGAAAGAATCTCGGAAAACGGACAAGTACACTATGTACACAAAATTCCAATTATATTAATACCCAGCCCTCCAAATTAATAACCCTACAAATGCTCGACCAATTGAACGCGTGGCCTACACAACATTGGTATAAGGATGTCCATTAGCACAACTGGACTAGATATGACACTAAAACCGACCATGCCGTTGGGTGGGTGCGCAGGGTGGTTGGTCTTGGTGTGCCCTTGGTGGCTGTTCCTGGGGCTGTTTTGTGGCGCTTTGCGCGGCTGTTTCTCGGGTTCCGTCTCCTCCTTTCCTCGCCAGCTGTGTGGATGTGGACTGAATGTCAAAGGTCAGAGGTCTATCGGAAAAGCTATGGTAAAAGCTCAGTACGGGGCTAAGTGCCTCTTTAGGGGAGCAATGTCGCCCAGCCTAGGGCAGCATCCAGCCGTGGCCGAGTGCCCCCCTTCAGGGGTTATGCCCAGCCTTGGGCCTGGAGTGCCCCAATTAGGGCCTCTGGTCCAGCCCTGGACCCACAGTCGTAAAGCACATAGTGCATAAACGACTATAATCCCTCAAGAACAAGAACAGTCTGGCTACCCACGTTGACTAGTCAACACCTATCAAGATGGAAGTATTTAACCAATTAAAAGACAGTTGGTATTGGATGATGGATGGATCATACATACTGGATAGGCTTGAAAAGGAATGGAGGTTCCCAGGCAGCCAAGACTTGGTGACCGGACTGAAAGTAGCCAGTTTTGACTTACAAGGGATGATAGTGGAGGAAGCGGAGAAGTTGAGAGGCTTAATACAACTAAAATATGTAAGAGTGGGAACTTTGAAACAAGTCATTGATAGTGTTATAGAAGTGAGATGTTATTTGGAAGACATATTCCATTTAACCGAGTGGCCTTTTGTCAAAAAAGGCTTAGACGGATTAAATAAAGGAGAAGAGATTATGAAAAAGGTAATGGGAGAAGAGGTGAAGAAAATAAAAGAGATATGGACAAAGAGAGAATGGAGAAGGAAAACCAAAAGAAAGAAAGAGGACTTTGATAGACTTAATAAGAACTGGATGAAAATACAGCAAAAATTTAGAGCTATGGGATATCCAGACTGGATACCAGAAGAAGAAGAAAAGAAAAAGACGAAGAAAGGAATGATTGGAAAATTAAGAAGCTAGTTAAAGAAGTGGAGACCATAGAAGACAAAAACCAAAGGTCCTTTTCAGGGCCACTCCATTGCCTCGAAAAGATTTATTCTTTCTTGCCTAAAAAAATTTAAAACCCTACTCTACTATTCACTGACACGAACGCGACTGATTCGTGTTTGTCTATAGAAATGACACAGGTGGCATGACGTCACAGTACTTCATTGCTACATTGTTGCCAATGGCCAGTACCGTGACGTCACCCTACCTGTTCCATTCCTCTTGGCGCTATACAGTCCCAGCGTGCTAGTCGCTATACAAAATTCCCATTGGGGCTATAGTGTCCCAGGCTGTGGTTTTGGGCCTATAAATCGTGGGGCCATAGTGCCCCAGGCTGATTTTCCTTCTTTGGCATGATGAGGGCTATAGTATCCCACTACACTACTTATATCAGGCCCTTTATACCACACTTAATGTTACAAACAGGACGGAATGGTCGTGTAACTAATCATAGATCGTGTTATAGTAACATGTAATTACGACAAGCCTAATTTGGAAATTACTTGCATACAACTTCAAAAGATAAATAGATAGAAGTTAAACGGTGTTGATTGTAAGAAACATTTCATTACAGCATAATGTGTATTTCATCATCGTAATCGCAAGAGTGACAATATGTGTAAGCAAATCAAAAACTGATGTATGCATTCAATGTGCTTTTTTCGCGATTATGCCTGCTGCCATTAATGATTTGATGACATTGATTTACAGATCGTTCATTGTTCTTGCACCCATAGTTTTATTGTGAAGGAAGTCCCACGAAAACAATACACAAGATATGAACACAACAAACATAAATCTGTCTACTAGTACAGTGGTGTCAATCAGGTATTGTTACACTTTCTTTCCTTCGAGATTAAAGTCGGTCTTGAGCGATAGCCCAACCACGCACATAATATTCTAAAGGACCAATCACTATACCGAACTGTTTTAGACATTCCTATTAAAATAATCTTTTGTAAGTTTTGCACAGAATACGACCTAGAGAATAAAAAAACTTAAAGAACTTCGTGTCCAGTAGCAATCAGCGATACAAAACACCTTTACACAGTACTTTGAAGTGCCAAATATTTAATTTAAGCGACCTGTAAAATGAACTGTGAGAGTAGCGTAACATTAAAGTGTATATTATTCATTATTATCGTTAAAAAAATACAAAAAGAGAAGCTGTTTGTAAGCAAGTATCAGAAAAAATTTCCCCTTCCACTAACTCTATACACACATGTTCTATCATAAATCAGTATGACCGGTGTCTGTATCTAAAAATTTCGGTTCTGTTTAATTATTATTTTGTTATTTTTCGTTTTGTTTTTGTTTTTCTTCTTGTTTATGTGTATTAGTATTCTCTGTGTTGAGATTATTATAAAACACTCTACATAATAAAGTAGAAAAATGCTGTGTGAGATTGATATATAACACACCACAAAATAATTTAGAAAAATGCTGTGTGAGATTGATATATAACACTCCACAAAATAAAGTAGAAAAATGCTGTGTGTAACATCGATTTATTCAGTTAAAGCGGCTTGAAAAATGACGATGTCACCACGAATTACGTAGTTTAGTAAGCACAAACACTCGCTCCTATTTACAACAATGAACGTGTACATATGAGAGAGAGAGAGAGAGAGAGAGAGAGAGAGAGAGAGAGAGAGAGAAATTCACACGTGTATTATGAAACAAAGACATTGCTCCTTTTGTTAACAAAATACACCATAACGGATAAAACATATTGTAGGTATTGGTTAAAAAACAAAACAAACTGTAAATAGACCAACTGTATATAAAACAACGGACAGAAAGACCACTCGGAACATGCATTACTACGACATTCTGGACTCCAAGAATTGATGTACTATTTATAATCATTGCTGCTACACAGATACTGGGAAAGCACTATATAGGTGGAATTTATTCCACTCAAAGACATTCCATGATTCTGAATCAAAGTCTGACCCAGTTTGGTCCACATAATAATCATGACGAAATTTATTAATAATGGTTAATTGGTAATAATCCAAGGTCTATACAGAAGCTTACATACATTACAAATTAACTTGTGCTCATCGATGAATGGAGAAAATTTACAGATACAAAGTGTTAACTTGTAGTGTTATAACAACTGAGTAAGGCAATTTTTTGTTTTTAAGGGAAACTTAGAGATATTGAAAATACGAACTCTGTAACGTTTACAAAAGGTTTGTAAGATATATAGATTAAATGAGAACATGTCCTCCATAAATGTATTTGCCGTTGCATGCTAAATTAACAAAAATGAGAGTTTACCAAATAGGGTCAATTACTTCTCTGGAAGGTAAATAAGTTTCTTCGTAAACGGACTGGGAGGGTTCGTTAAAGGGACATCATACATAGACTTTTATTCCATACACACATTCATACACTTTGTTGCGATAGTTTACCTATATCATTTTAGTTCCCATTCAGGAGAGTGGTTTCCAAATTATAAATGAGTTACCCTGGTGTCCAATAAGTCTCTTCTCTTATAACATACATTACCTGGCGAACCAAGGACAACTGCTTTTCACCATGTCAAAACCGGAATCCATTTGAAAAGTTAATGCTGCAGAAAAAGTTCGATGAACTTGATAAGAAAGCAGACGAAAGATATTAGGCTATGCATAGGAAGATATATTTGATTTTTAATGATATAAAATGTAGTGCAGACACTTTAAAGTCAGAATTTCTGGTTGCTAAGGAGGAAATTTAAGAAGTGAAACTTAAAATTATTGGGATTGAGGAGAGCCTAAATTTTAACGACGAGAGAGTGATATAACGGCAGAATGATAATAAGTAAGAGCTCCAGACCCTGCATGAGAAGATAAAGGAGTCAGATAAACATCTGAAGGGAAAGATTCTTGTCATGGAAAAGCATGAAAGAAAATACAACCTTCTGTTGCACGGGGTGAGACAAATTGATCTTGGCAAGAACATCTATCAAGTGGTCGAAGAAGTGCTAGAAAAAGATTTGGGTATCAACAAGAAAAGAGTACATGACATTGGTTTGTAAATGTACATAAAACTCTTATTAAAGCTCCTGGTCCATCACCTATTATAATAAGATTAAGTTGTTGAGTAGATAGGTAGGGAACTAGTTTTGTCCTGTGCAAAAACCTTGCAAGGCTCCAAGAAGAGAATAGAGACTGACCTGTCAGTTTGTATGAAAATAGAGATAGGGAGACTGGCTGAGGAAGTTTATGTCATTCGAAAAAGTGAGAACCTTTAGACAAGAATAACCTAGATGTGGTTGGAAACAAGGAAGGATGGCAATGAGTTGGGCAAAGAGGGTTATCTAATACTTGACTAGTATACTGAAGAAAGTCACAGATTCAGTAGAATTTCACTGTATTCAATAGTACACTTCTCGCAGTCAGATTCTTGAACTTTCCCATGTATGAGCAAATATATGTGAATCCATTTTTTTAAATGCTACTTAGAGAATGGGGTCTATTTTATTTTGAGGTTTGGTTTTTGTTCTTAGAATATTCTAAAATAAAATGAAAATATACTCCATGAACTTGTTTTCAAGGAAGCTATTAGGTTTTTGTATAGATCCAAGGCATTGACTGCGAACATGATAGAGGAAGATATGGAAATTGAACAGAAATTAACAAATAAGTTAACATGAATAACATAATTATGTGATTCATTTTAGGAAATGAATAATAGGACAAATGCAAATATGCTATATACAGACCTAATGTTCCCTCGTTTTCTCTCTTAAGGAAAGGGGAGACAATACTGTAAGTATATTGTGAAATATGTTAATCCCTTGCCTTACAGTATATTTTGCTTTATTTCCTTCCGTATAATGTGCACCACTTTACTATAAAATTTGTTTTAAAATAAATTGTTTGTTTGAAAGAAATATTATTTCTTTCATTTTTGAAGAAAAAAAAACCAGAATCGAATTTTCATGGTCTCAATTTACTTTACTAGTAAAGAACCATAACATATTGTCTAATAAATATAATAGATCGTAAACAGAATACGACATCTTCAAAGGTTGGATTGACTAAGAAAATGTATCTAAATTTAGACCTTGATATTTGTCTTGTTGGCATTTTATTTTTGGGCTGTATTGCCATGTCATTGTACTGTCATGCATTTGCCATGTGACCGGTAGGACCCTTGCTTTAATTCTTTTGCTTCGAATGCCTTTTTGCCTTATTTACAATTCTTTTTCATTATTATTATTATTATTATTATTATTATTATTAAATCTGTACTGTATATTGCTTGCATTCTATGTTCTTGTTATATCTTTTCTTTTTTGATTGTTGTTTTTGCTGCAAATGTGTTTATTTCAGTATTTTTGTTGTGAATTTATTGTTGTATTCTTTCCATGCGAATTGAATAATCTTCTGTTTGCTTTCATTCTGGCACTGAATGTAATTGTGGAAGTATTTGTAGAAAATGTAAATATATTAGAAATGTTTAAATTTTTATCTTATTGATAGGCTTTCTTACACCGAGAGGGATAAATAAATTTGATGCCATTTTGCTTCTTCTTAATTCGGTCATACTCTATGACCTTTTATTTTGCCTCAGTTGTGTCCTTTCCTATGTGAGAGGCAGAGGTACCAATAGGTTGTATTTGCATCTTAGGATTTTATACACAATTATGAATCTGATGTATTGAACTGTCAGATATCTCTGCTGCCCAGAGTAGTACTTCCAAATAGATATAATTTTGGGACTTTACCTGATGACTGACAAAATAACCTTTGCATCCATTAATTGTTAAGGTTTAGGGACCTATCAAAGCAGAGAGATATCTTACAGTTTTTTTTATAAAACACAAAGTGTTTTCAATTTATTTTCTACAAGATGCACATTTCCTACAAAAAGAAGAGTATCATGTCTAATGTCAGTGGAGAAATGAATGCCTTTTCAGTAATGTTTCAAGTCAACTTAGAGGAATAGCAGTTCCTGTTAACAATAATTTGGAATTTATAGTACAGCAAGTACAAAAATATATAGAGGGAAGTAAGATTATTATAGATACGCAAATAGAAAATAATGAGATAACGTTATTAAATATTTATGGTTCAAACAAAGATTCTCCTAATTTTTATCAACAGTTGAAAGCTGATTTTAATGACTGTCGTGATTACTTGAAAATAATAGGAGGAGATTTTAATTTAGTTATGAATCAACAACATGATACATATAATTATGTCCAACTGAACAACCCAAGTTCAAGAGAGAACTGATAGATATCACAACTGAATTTGGGTTTATTGATATCTGGAGAGAAATTCTTGGAGAAAACAAACTATACACTTGGAGGGGTAGGAACCAATAGAGAAAGACTTGATTTTTTCCTGGTTTCTTTGAACTTTTTCTTACAAATATTGAAGTAGTGTATACTTTACCAGGGTATAGAACTGATCATAAAATAGAAAATTTTAAGAAGGGAAAATCATCTTGGAATTTCATTAACTCACTACCTAAAGAAAAGACGTATATTGAAAATATACAGAAATAATCATAAACATTGAATTACAATATTTATGTGATATTTGTGTCCAGATTGTTGTAAGTAATATTCCAGATGATGAAATTCAATTTGAGATAAATGACCAATTATTTTTGAAGTTCTTCAAATTAATGGTAAAGCAAAGCAATATCTTAGTCTTCATTCAAGCAAAGGCAAATATACACTAGAGAAATATTTAATTAAAGATATTAATACCTTATCAAATGAAAATGAAATAAATAATACTAATTTGATATGTGCATAAAAGTGAGTTACAAGAATTGCATCAGGAAAAACTTGAGGTTCGTATGATTATATTTAGATTAGGGTGAGAAAATGACGAAATACTTTTGCATTTTAGAAAACGAAACTATCTCAACAAATATTTGAAACGTATCATAAAATGTGACACAACTATCCTTACCAAACGAAAAGAAATACTTGAACAGACACAATAAAATTCTATATGCTTCAGGAGATGTTGAAAACTTAGATCTCGGCTCAATACTCGATGACTCCGATATTCAAAACCTAAATACAGAACAGAGCCAAGAAATTTAGGGCAATATATCTTTATCCAAAAATTTGGCTGCCTTAAAAAGCATGAAAAATTGTAAGAGTCCAGGTTCTGATGAAGTATTGCTGAATTTTTAAGTTCTTTGGAATGATTTAGGATTCTTTCTAGTTAGGTCAATTGAAAATAGTTATGAAATAAATAGCCTTTCAGCAACTCAGAAGGAAGGAATTATTACTTGTATTCCTAAATGTGATTTAAGATATATATTATTTCAAGAATCGGAGACCAATATCTCTCCTTAATACTACCTGTCAGGTGGCTTCAGCATGTATTGCAGATAGTATTAAAGAATTACCGTACTTAATGATGATCAAACTGGTTGTATGGCTGGAAGATCATTTTGTGAAAAAGTAAGAGCAGTATACGATGTAATGTTTTACACTGAAAAAAATAACGTACTTGGTATATTATTACTGAATGACTTCCAATGTTTTACACTGTAAAGCATAACGTGCTTGGTATGCTATTACTGAATGACTTCCAATGTTTTACACTGTAAAGCACAAAGTGCTTGGTATGCTATTACTGAATGACTTCCAATGTTTTACACTGTAAAGCATAACGTGCTTGGTATGCTATTACTGAATGACTTCCAATATTTTACACTTAAAAGCATAACGTGCTTGGCATGCTATTACTGAATGACTTCAAAAAAGCGTTCGATTCTATGGAATGAGAATTTTTATTTAAAGTACTAATTTGTTTCAACTTCAGTTATTCAATTATAAAATGGGTTGAAACATTTTATCACAATATAAAATCGTGCTTAAGTGTTAATGGACATATTTCATCGTTGTATATATATATATATATATATATATATATATATATATATATATATATATATATATATATATATATATATAAAGAGTAAGAGAGAGATAGTACTGTAAGGCGAACCTTTTCACATTATTTTTGTTTTCTCTGTGCAGAGATACTATCATTAATGACTAAAAAGAATAAAGATATAAATGGTATTATTATAGATGGGAAAGAATTTCTAATATCTCAGAATGCAGATAATACAAAATTGTTTTGGATGGATCAGAAAAAGGTCTTACAAATACAATGCACACATTAAAATTCTATTCATAGATCTCCGGTCTTGTCATAAACATAGATAAAACAAGAGGAACATGGATAAGAAGCATCAACAGCTGTTGTGTAAAGAGTATGACTTATGTTGGGTAGAATAGATGATAGATTTGCAATACTGGGCATTATCTGCTCTACAATTAAATGACATCAAAATACTCTTGACTCAGTGGTCAAAGAGAATTCCTACCCCTAAGGGAAAGCATTTTGATAAAGTCACTTGCTTCATTAAAATTAGATGGCGTATTAATAAGTTTGCCAAAATCCTCCAGAATGGTTTATAAAAAAATTAAATAATTTAATCTACAAGTACTTGTGGAAAGGATCAATTGACAAAATGAAAATAAAACTAATAATTAAACATTGTGAAGAAGGGATAATTGCAATGACTGACTTAAAAATGTCATACTTTTTTCTCTCTAAATATCATGAATTAGAAGAATACTTACTAAAAATACAAACTGGAGTAAACTAACCTTTCATTGTTTTAATTTTTTGAAGAAATTTAACAAGAATGGTACCAATTATATAGAAAGGAACATATAAAATGTTGATAATATATATTTTGGAGTGATGTTTTTATTTCTTATAATTTATTCCCTAAAAAGTTTATTCCAAAAACTTTTTCAAATTTATTTTACTGAAGCCGTAATGTACAAAGAAAATATTAAGATATGAAGGTCTTTTGTTTTTGTTTGTTTTGTTTTTAGCAAAAATTAGTTTGAAAAGGTATACTAATTATAATCGATATTGTCCAGAATAAAGGACAATTCCTTTCATGGCAAAATGTAAATGAAATATATAATGTTGGGACTAACTTTCTACAATATGCAAGGGTCCTTAACTCCCAAAGATCGTGCAGTATTAATGCGAAAAAACTCGTTTATATTTTCCCATACAAATGCAGTAACCTATAATTTCTGCATATCTTTTCACTTACAGAAATAAATGTATCTATGTTAGAAGCAGACAATGTAATTAGTTTTATATTGCGGATACCTAAAAGAAACATATTTATCACATTGTCGGTACACTTTGCCTACAGTGTGTGCAGTTTTATATTTTTGATATTATACATGTAAGCATATCACTTTATGTGATTCTGATTGGTCCAAATACGCCCATGAAATTATTGTGTAATATTCTCTTTACTGATTGGCTGCGATCGTGGGAAAACATTTTGAACCCTGCCTTCTGGAACTGTTTTGTTTTCATTGAACATTTTTGGCTGCCATTTTTTTATTCGACTCGCGAAAGGGAATTGGGGAAAAAATGGTCTCGTCCGTTTCAATATTGCCAATTTACCCACACAGGGGTTTGTTATGTCAGGTATAACATATCATGACATGAAAAATTGCAAAACCCCCTAGACAAGAATAATGACAACAAGTAAAACTACCGGTATTGCTTAGATGATAACGAGGGAGGGGGTGGGGATCGATGGGCGGTATATCTGTAGCATGAAATCCACCCTATATACAAGCTTGGTTTAAATGTGAACTTACTGAAGTAAATAAACTCACCTTTGTTTACAGAAGAATGTAGACATAAACCGGTCTCCCCAACTGACAGAACTTTATCCAACCACAGCATATTTACGGTAAATATGTGACGCAAGTCCGACTCAAAAAGAGATTTGTTTCCGTGTTCAGTACAATCTAATGTTCCAAATCAAATGCTGCAAATATCCGGTCACAAATACATTACAGTAAATATGTGTATTTCTGCATCCAGTATTCTTCTTTTCACAAAAAGTCGCAACAATGCAATGTTTAGTTGTGATGTGGAATTTCAAACACTGTCACTGTGTTGAGTAGGCCAACTCAAACCAACTCAATTGAAATAAAACTATGTGATAAAAAGAATCTCAAATGGGTAATGATTTAATATTAAATGTATGAAACTCGTTAAATAATGTCCAGCTTTTGCGAGCCAAGGCTCGCAAAAGCTGGACGTTATTCAACTCTTTTCATAAATTCAATATTAAATCGTTACCCATTTGAAATCCTCTATATATTATGCAGCAGGAAAGAAAACATTGATCATTATTTTGTTTAAAAACTTTGGAAAACGGTACTACATTTGTGAGATGAAATTAGCCAAAAGAAACAATAAACTGTTATTTTCTGAAACTGAATATCACACATTTATTAATTTACTAGCATAGCACACTTATTATTTCTGAATATTGGCTGAAATGGTTGAAATGGTTTTATGAAAATCAGTTGCTGCATGCATTTACAATTTGATTTATATCTTGGTTAAATTTTTGTACATATCATCTTTGATATATATATATATATATATATATATATATATATATATATATATATATATATATATATATATATACAAAAAGACTTCATCTGATCTCATGTCGGTCCCAAATGATAATGATTTCCTAGGGACATCTAATGTTTGACCTCTCCGATGGAGGTATTGATAAGTTCGATAACACTGATACTCCTGAATGGATGGCCATAGCGAATGTCACTGGTACTCCTTAACAGATTGTCGTAGCTACAAGGGGTTGTCACTAAAATACTTCTTATATTTTGCATCTGGTCCTAACAGATCATGGTGCTAATCAATCTTCCATCCAGACTGTTCTAGATACTTGTCCAGAATTGATAGCTGTAGGGACATGGGATTTTCACGAAAGGACTTTTTGTGTTCAATTGGTCCTAAATGAAAAATTAGTGCTAATCTGATCTCCAATATGACCACCATTGTAGCCATCTTGAAAATTCAGGGACAGCTAATCCTCCTGAACAGACGGAAATATAAACGTAGGGTTTTCACTTAAAGACTTCTTACGGTATCTTGCTGGTGCTAAATAAAGCTGATCGATGGTGGCGATCTTGAAAATCTTGCTAGAACTACTTCTGTTAAAGGGATGATTGTATCGACATGGAGGTTTTACTAAAACAGTTTTCACTAAATGTAGATGGTCCTAAACGAAAAAAAAAATGACAAAGTGACATCTCTAAATTTTGACAAACATAGTAACAACTACTTCGGCAATTGGATTGCCTTTGCAACATTTAAGAAAAAAAACTTCTTTCTTGCAATATGTAGTTGTTCCTCTATTAAAGTGAGGCTGATCTATCCCCCAACATGGCTGTCTTGAATGCCATTCTGAAAATCTTTGTATGGCTACTTCTCCAATATTATCATTGAAATACTATATCAATATGTAGCAGATTTTGAATGAATATGGTGATATGTATATTTAATTTGTTGTATATTTAATTTGTATTATATGTTGCCTTTTTTGAATGATTATATGTTATGTACATCTGTATTTTGTACTTGACCCTGTTCAAAATCAAGTTAATGGCGTACATCACCAATAACATTTATTTGGAAACAACATAATACTAAGCTAAATATTTGTCTATGATTGTGGATTAAAAATATTCAGACCATAAATAGTAGTAAACATGTTTACTTCAATTTGAGTTAAAGATTCAATCTCTATTTTAACTACAGAAACTTCTAGAATGGAACTTTCCTATTAGTTGACAAATTATTTTCAGAAAAGGGTAAATGAGATCTAGGTCAAGTTGATGGGTATATAATCTTGTTTATCTAAAAGTTTCTCATTCCTGCTTTAACATAGGAATCAGAATCAGTCTTATTGTTATTTTCAGCTTTTTATTTTGGTGGATTTGTTTAATTTATTCAAGTGCTCAATAATATTCTTAGACTGGAACCTTAATTTGGAATTATAGCGAAGACAGACAATACAATTTTGGATTAAATTACTCTGATTCATCAGAAGAGTGTTAGAGTGTTAGCATATTGACACACTCCAGACCATTGGTACATTAGGACGTTCGAGACTACAGGCACATCGACGCATTCAATATCGGCATTTATTTGGAATACCACTGGAATTCAATTAGAACTTCATACACCTGGATTTGTGATAGAACTGTTAAGACTGTTTGGTATTTCAATAAAAATACTCTAACTATAAGTTATTTTTAAATGTTCACTTTGTATTTTAGGAAAATAAATTATTTGTTGAATTTTACAAAACTTGATGGTTTTCGCTTTTTTCTCTTACTTAATTTAAGATCATAGAATCGTAACGGTGATGCTCATCTTGCCTTCAGCACTGCACCATAGTGTCATTCTATTCCTCTTGAATCGTAGCATCTACTTGGAAATTTCACAAAAATCTTGCAATATTTATGGTTTTAAATGAAACTGGCGCCGATCTGGCGACTAGAATATAAACCAGACCTAATTGACCATGGGGTCAAGTAAAAAGCAATTCCTTTAATTTTGTACTACTTTCAGCTTATGAACAGAGTGATTTGTACTTATATAAGTAAAGACCAGACTCTCTACTAAGTTTCATTGTAATGACAGTCAGCATTCTGTTATTGATTTTAAGGTCAAATGTCTTGACCCATGTTTTTTAATTGTATTGGTTAGTAAGCAATACAACACAAACATGTACAAGTGGATTTTTATTGATAGATATATAAGAAGAATACATTGAATGATGCTACTGAAAAAAACTTTTTTCCTGGAAAAAATATTTAATTATGGTGTTTTCAGAATGTCTGGTTTATCTTGTCATTCTTATCAAATATAAGTTAGGTGATTTTTCTATCCTTGATATCACTATCAAGGCCTAAAGTCATGCCAAAAGAATTTGTACTGCTCTTACAAGAACTTTTTGAACATGTACTATCACGGCCTAAAGTCATGTCAAAAAAATTTGTACTGCTCTTACAAGTACTTTGTGAACATGCTAGCTTAGATATGTAAGAGAAAGGTTGTTACCAAATTTGGAACTTAGGATTTGTCCAAAAATATCAGATATGGTTTATATACTCAGCAGTTAAACTGAATAAAAGGACAAATGAAACGGACTTAACTTGGACTCCTGAAGAGTCATTTCATCCAGTAGAGCGTTAATTCCTTCGAAGGGCTCTTGTTATATATTGTCACACATGCGAAATATTGAGTGTTAACACTTCTAGTAATATTCCTGGAATTTATGTGTTGATGAAACTACCATTTCCGAAATCCCATTCATTAAAATATATATCAAGAGTAAAGATAAAAATTCCGGGAAATTGCTTTTCAAAACAAAAATAGAAACTGGAATATTGTTCAAGATTTTGAGACCCCTATTTTAAAAGAAAAATCAAAAGATGGAGAAAACGCACGTTTGTTTCTATATAATTATTCACAATAGCCTTGATTATCTCGGATGATGGGTATACTTGGCTTGGCTGGTGGATTTTCAAATCGACATGATCAGATGTATGTCTCGTTCAATTTGGCATAATCGAAATATGACCTTGTTGCAATCTAATTCCAAAAGCATACCCTATAAAGCACCAAACTGTCACGATAAAATCATCAAATGACTATTGGAAAATCTTATAATACTAAAGCTATTTATGATTACTGTTTTCAATGGAATTCCTTTTCATGATAGAAGTAGAATGTGGCACTCTGATACTCGGGCCTCAGTGGGAAGTTAACATTGAGACAGCATTCTGAGCTCAGTGGAAATCAAGCATTGAAACTATAATTCAAATATAGCACTCTGGCTTCATTGGGATTTTAACACTGAGATAGTACTCTAGCCTTATTGGGAATTTAACAATGAAATAGCATTTAGCTTCTATGGGATTTTTATATTTGGATTGTAATCTGGCGTCAATGGCAATTTAACGTTGATGCTATAACTTTTGGTTTCGGAATGACACTCTGGCCTTCATGGGAACTTAAAACTGAGGCTATACTTTTTGTTTTAAAAACGGCACTTTGGCCTCAGTGGGAATTAAATTTGAGATGATAATCTGATATCAACAGGAATTTAACAGTGAAACTCTAATGCTTGGCTTAAAAATGGCACTATGGCCCCAGTGGGAATTCAGCGTTGTGAGGATCTCTATCCTCTAACGGGAAATGTCATGTCAAAGCTATACCTTGTTATCCCACTTGCTATTTGGATTGACACAACATAAAATGATATACTATCCAACACACCACACATACTACCCAACACCACTACACGCTTACTTTCCAACATGATCTTTGGAACTGACCATCTAATTCCGCACACTTACAATCCAAAATGCCGTTTGGTGTCACCGACACCCACTTGTGTACCATTGAACACCACAATTACTAACCAATAAGATGTTGGAGTGCCCAGCATCCTCCACTTTTACTCCTGCACTCCACACTTACTATCCAACATGCAATTCAGAGTGACCAACACCCAGTCATGTACTATCCAATACCCACACTTACTAAGAAAAAAGGTAGGATGTAAATTGGGGATGAAATCACATGCTATCACACACAGAAGAATAGAAATCCTAACAGATATATTGTATACACATATACACATGCTCTCAAAGGGATTTTAATGTAAAAAAAAAATAATGCTACATGATAAGCACATTCATTTTTAGTACGATGAGAAACTTTAATGTATTTAAGTTTCGCAATTTTCAAACTCAAGCATAAAATGTCATAATCTTATAATACAAGAATACTTTAGCTTAATGCCGAATTCGGACCTAGTTTGAAAATGTGTCAAACTTAACTCTCTCCCCTCCTTACCAACAGTGCATTACAAAAAGTAACATATCACTCAGTGTAATAAATCTTGAGCGTCAAAAACATTTGTAACAAAATGAACTAACATTGAAGCTTAACCAGAAAATGTCACAACCTAATAGCACAAAACCATAACTTAACGCAAAATTCTGACCAAATGTGGCAATCCAAAGTCTCGCATCGCTCAGTCAACAACTATTTTTTAAAATTTTTTGCGAAGATCTTTTCTTTCTCGTCCGCGTATCCACTTTTAATGATTTTTCCTTAACGTCCTTCATTGAGTTGAAATATTAATGGAAGAATTTTGGTAGCCACCATCCATTTGGACAAGGTCAAAAACTTTTTGCTCATGGTTCAAGATACGGAGCTTTTCTTCATAGAATATTAGTTAAACGAAAGCTGATAACGTGACGCAAGAGCTCTTAACAGATGTGATGATGGAAGAAAATGATGGAAAAAAGAAGGTGTGGAAGATAAAGAAATAACAAAAGGGAAACAATAGCAATAACAGTGACCAAGATCCCAACAGTGGAAAAGGAACCAAGAGAAGCCAATAGGACAACATGGAAACGAAGCTCGGGAAAGTGACCCTAATCCCTCAAGTGGAACATTAGGAAAGTGAAGGAGCCTTACTTTTCCATCCTCGTTTCTGTCAATTCTTGGCGAGGAAACATATAGCAAAAGGGATGTGCTACCTGTGGAGCTAGGCGCGGGAAGTAAGGCCTTTATTGGAGAGTGCGTCTGAAAGAGCAAAACCAAAAGGCCCTTTTCACTGCTAACCAGATCTCACAGAAAAGGGAATCTGTTAAAACATTGTCAAACTATTGTGTGCTTTATGTTTGTGGTTTTTGTATATGTGTTGTTCACAGATAAAACGTAAACCAACCCCTGGTGTAATAATATGTTCGTGTATATGTGACTACTCCTACCTTTGAGTCTAGTATCATGCTCTTTCATGTCCAAACCCTTGTGTGTGATAATATGTTTGTGTATGTGTAAGCAAATCTAGCAATTGGTTTGTAGATAAGTGGGTGTGATTCACTCAGAATGTCCTGTTGTATAGTAGGCATAGTGTGTTGGATTGTAAGTGTGGTGTGTTCGTACCACCAGTGACGTATTTGTTAGTGAATGACTGGTGAGAGTCACTACAGACGGCAGGTTGGATAGTAAATGTAGGATGTTAGATAGTACATGACTGGCTGTTAGACACTCCAAAAAGAATGTTGGAGTGTAAATGTGGGGTCTTGGATTGTAAGCGTGAGGAGTGGGGTGGTGGATAGTAAGTGTTTGGTGGTGGATAGTACATGACCGGGTATATGCAAGTACAAACGGCGTGTTGGATTGTATGTGTGAGGGGTTGTGGATAGTATAAGACTCGGTGTTAGCCACACAAAACGGCGTGTTAGGTATTAAGTCCCGTGATCTCCACAGTGTTAAATTCACACTGAGGCCATAGTGCCATTTGTAAAAACAAAATTTATATCCTCAGTGTTAAATTTCCATTCAGGTCACAGTGCCATTTCTGAGGCCAGTGTACCATATATTATTACTGTATGAACATTATGGATCTGTATTTTCTTTAGCACATCGATGGGAAAATGAGGCTGTAGTAGATCATTGGAATTCTAGCCTTATTTCATAACGGTATCAATTTTTGAAAATACGTTGATATTTAACATTTGCTTGGCATTCATACATGAAGAAGATCGTATCTACCTCTAATCCATCCTCTTCATTCTATTTTGATCTTTGAGTCAGCGGGACCAATTTAAAATAAATGATGATTTTGAGAAAATGGTGATGGCTGTTCTTCATATTTACAAACAATTCCTTTAACTAACTTATTATTTTCTTTCTGACGATCTTTGAACTTATCTAAGAAGATGATTTTGTCACCTCCTCGTATCCACTTTCTAAGGATTTTCCTTCACGTCAATTCCTATGGCAATATAAAACTATCCATCAGTCTTGCCATTCACCGTTGATTCGACATAGAAACAAAATAAGTTGCAATATTAATGAAAGATTTTTAGAAGCCACCATCCATTTTGACAAAGTGAACCGGTTTCAAGACATGGCTCTCTTTCCGCATAGGAGATTAGTAAAACGAACATTGATATACTACAAAACGGAGAAGAAGCTCATCGCAGATTTGATAAATGAAGAAAATGAAAGAGTACAGAAGAAGTGGGAGAAAAAGAAAGGATAGAAGTAAAACGAACAACAAAACGGCGAAGATCCCAAAACGCTGGAGAAGGCACATCAAGAAGATTAGATAACAGAACTTGAGATGGAGGTGAATGAACTAATGTATCATCGGCGAGAGCAACGCATGGTCTCTCAAGCTCCACTCATCCTCCAGATTGATAAAATGAGGCTAACCAGTCTCGCTTTTCCCTACACCGTATCTGTTAATATTTGGTGGGGAATGTACCGTGTAACCACTCATATCCTTTCGTGTAATAGTATGTTAGTGTATATCAAAGCATTTCTACCCGTATGTTTGATAATGTATATGCATAAGATTTCCACCCTTTTGTTAGTGCGTATTAGTCACTACAAACGGTGTTTTGATAGTATGTATAGTATGTTGGATAGTTAACGTGGATGCTGAATAGTAAGTGTTGTGTGTTGGTCATTCCAACCGTATACTGGATAGTACTGTGGGGTGGTGGATAGCATACAACTGGGTGTTGGTCAGTTCAAACGGCTTATTGGAGTGTGTGTGTGTGTGTGTGTGTGTGTGTGTGTGTGTGTGTGTGTGATTTGGATTGTTAACGTAGCTTTAACAATTTTTTAGTCATATCGCTACGATGTCTGCAGTTTATAGTGATGTCTAGCACTGGGGCATAATGCCGCAGACATGTAGCATGATGTCTCACCCAGTCACGTTATCCTGACACCAAGCCGACCAGTCCTAACACTAACCTCTTAATGCTGAGCGCCAAGCGAGGCAGCTGTTAGTACCATTTTTGTAAGTCTTTGGTATGACTCGGCCGGGGATCAAACCCACGACCACCCGCATCTGAGGCGGACGCTCTAACCACTTGGCCACCGGAGCGGTCGCGTATAGGATTGTAAATGTGTGATGTTGTACATGCTTGTATATGTAACCACTTCTACCTTTGTGTTAAATAGTATGTTTGCGTATATGTAGGTGTTCCTACCCTTTGGTTAGTGATGAGTGGGTATTAGTCACTCCAGAGGACGTGTTTGATAGTAAGTATGGCATGGTGTATATTAAGTTTGGGTGCAGAATAGTTAGTGTGATGTGTTGATCATTCCAACGGCATGCTGGTTAGCAAGTGTGGGATGGTTGTCACTCCAAACGGCAAATTAAATAGTAATTATGGCTGTTACATTGTATATGACTGGGTGCTGGTCAGTCCAAACGTCGTGTTGGATAGCACGTGTAGTTTTAACATTCCATTTTCCGTAAGAGGCCAGAGAGCCTCACAATGCTAAATTCCAATTGAAACCAGAGAGTCCAACATTATTAAATTCCCACGGATGCCACATAGACATATTTGAAATCAAAATTTAAAGCCTCAGTGTTAAATTCTCATTGAGACCAGAACAAGTGTGGGGTACTAATGCTGATGTTAAATCCTTATTGTGGCCAGATTGCTTTTCTGAAACCAAAAACGTACAGACTGTGTTAAATTCCTACTGAGGCCAGAGGACCATTTTAAGCGACAGATATTGTTGCTCAGGATATAGTGTAAAATCACCAGACCTTGAGTGTTTCAGTCGTGGAGTAAGGAAATCGAACCGTAACTGTATACCTGTAAAATGTAAACAAAATGAATTGGCACTAACGAGTCTAAGCTGTCTGACTAACGAGTCTAAGCTGTCTGGGGTTCTTCCCTTTACATTTTAATGTAGTTAGTATTCAAATTTTAGATGAAAACAGTTATTTCATTTTTATGGAAATGCACCTTGAAAAAACTTGTTTCGAAACTAACCTAAATGGGATATGCAAGGTTTGCTGTCAGGTTCCACCGTGTCCATAAAATGTTGGCATACCTTATAATTTTGAAGTAATAAATAGGTGAATAATATTCGACAACATTGTGTAACTTTCAGTTTCAGTAAGGAAGTTTAGTTACTGTAGAAACTTATTATAAATGTAGGAAATTGATGCTTTGTTGATAAGAAGTAATGCGAATTGTGTTTTTCTTTTATAAAAGGTTTTCCTTGCATTGCTTTTGGCAGATCAACGCTAATGGATTTCATGCTGTTTATTTTACTTAACATAAACTGATACGACTTGAAAAACAGTTTATATTGGACACTCTTATATTACTGATGTTGAACACGAACATTTTTTCTTCGCTGATAATATTCAGTTTATGTTGAAAGCATTTGCGATATCCTCCCTGAAAAATCTTTACCACCAAATAGGTATAAAGTTCGTCCATGAATTAGTGCGCGCGCGTGTGTGTGTGTGTGTGTGTGTGAGAGAGAGAGAGAGAGAGAGAGAGAGAGAGAGAGAGAGAGAGAGAATATAGCGTTTTTGCCTTGAGATGTCCCCAACAAGCGTATTACACAACAATTGACTTGCTTGAAACAAATTTCTCTAAAATATGTTGTCAAAACTGCTTACTGCTAGGTGACTGCATTAGTATTCATAAAAACTATTTCATCCCATAGCGTGAGAGGTATAGGGTTATTTATTAGCACTGAAATCAACGTGAAAGCTTCTGCATACGCCCTGACGAGGTCAACCTGCTGTTGCAACCTGGGACAGATTGTCTGTGGCATCACGTGACCATATCACACGTAATAGAGCTCTGCTTTTACACTGGAAACCCCAATTATTTATAAGTGTAGCCTTCTTTAGACGCGTTTTACATCGAAAACACGTTTAATGTCGCAATTTTTTGACATCTGAATGAAATGGATTGCAACATTAAGGAGACACGGCTATCAATTATCATCATGGCAGGACCGTTGGTGGTTGGGGTGAAGGAGGCCATGTCGTGGGATTATCTGTCTATAAGAATGTCACTCACATACAGTACTTGCCAGAAAGGATATTAAAGATGTAAATGAACTGAACTTTGATTCTTCTATAATATGATGGAATAAAGCCGACATCATTTGAATCTTAAGTATAAGATGTACAAACTTTGGCATCTTAACTTTCACATTTTACTTTGTTTTTTTTTTATTAACTTCAGTTTTCTTTTCAGTGCATTTACAGATTCTGGTGATACCTCCCAATAAAGTAACATAACCTAAATGATATCAATTATGCCATTACTAATTCTGACTCGGTAAAAAGATGATTTTCTGTGATAGGAAAAAGAAAGCTGGTAAAATTCTTGATTAAAGGAATGTGAAAACCTGGATAAATTAACAAAATTGCTCGAAAACCACATTTAAACATGACACTGTAAGCCACAGTTTATGTTCTTATTTTGTATGTTTCTTTTCTCTTCAATTTCTGACAGATGTACAGTAATCCCCGAGAGGCGAAGAAAAAAGCAATTTGCCTGGTGGTGTGTGTGGTCCTGGCACTGGTTGTGGGATTTTTGATTGGGTGGTTCGGGCATAATTCAGTAAGACCGACGGACTGTAAAAATGACCACCAGCGTTTTAGTTATCAACAGCACCAACTTGAGTAAGTTTGGATAATTTTCATTTCTAGTAATTTTCCAGTAGTTATTGGATGATTGGAGAGTTCTCTTTATGAAAGTGCAGTCACAAATGACAATTTAAATAGCTGTCAATTCAAGGACCGCTACAATGTAATTGTCAAACGCATAGCCATATATGTTTCTGATTCTCTGTGAAGTGATCGTGTTTTGATCCTTGCTTATGCTAGATGTCATCTCGTAATATATCAGGATCGTGAATAAAATAAATAGAATTCTATATTTACTAGTTCAGAATTAGTCAAAATATTCTTTAAAGCCATAATTAAAAATAAGTAAGGATGTTTGATAAGAGATCGTTTGTAACGTGTAGGCATTGGGCCAGTCAACTGAAATGACGAGTTATGGATTATACATTTTCCATAAATATTTAAAATTAGTTTCCAAGTCTAAGTTAATCACATTTTGTTTTAGGTTTGTGATTTGTTTTCTTTTTAAACACCACAGAGTGACTGTGTAACTGTTTTTGTACGCTCTGAAAGCTTGTCGTTTGAGGGGGAAAAATCTACATTGGCAAGCAAATATACGTAGTTAGTAAACACCTGCAAATATGCTTGTTTAAATAAATCTATTTTGTACCAAATGTACGTTTTATTTAGATAGAAGAGCAATTTAAAATGTAAACTATTTTTAACATGAGTTTTTGGCTGTTCATTTCAGTTCATCTGAAATTTGTCTCATTACTCGTAATCTGCAAGGTATGTTCGATTTGTATACGAGAACGTGAATAACGTAGTTTTTATGAATTATACGTAATACGTTTTAAGATAAAACAAAGTATGTTATGTTTTGCAGTCCCATGACGGCCCGTTTTCAACGTTACCGATTTATGCATATAGGTTAGAACCTAAGTCTTGAATACTGTAAATTGTGGATAAACTTGAAATTTAAGCATAAGAAGACCATTTTTGCCATGTCATATCTAGGTATCAGTGACCATAACAGTCACTTTTCTCGATGAAAAATCCCCCGTTAAATCCTTACCAAATGCATACACTGAGACATAAAGGAATTTAAGTTAGGTGACCAACCAAAACTCTTCCAGTCACTTAATCACTTAATTTCTGAATCTCCACGATGAAAAATCTCCAGTTTACACGTCTAATCAAAAGCAGAGATACAAAAGACCCTAAGTCATGTATCAAACAGAAGGCAAGTCTTCTGATAGCATGCTCAGGTATCAATGACCATCCAAGTCTCTCAAGCAGTGGGTCTCCATGATGAAAAATCCCCAGTTTAGACTTCTAACGAAATACCGAGACATAAAGGGCCTTAAATATTAGCAGAGAGGGTGAACAGACCACTTGTCTAGAATGGTCCGTTCGCGAAAATAAAGGTTCCAAAAAAAGCTGAAAATACAAGGTCAATAACGCCAAACCGATTTTTGACGCTTGTGTTTTCATTTTTTGATGCCTGTTCGTTTACATACCCGGACACTTACTATTGGTCGTCACCCTCTCTGCTGCTGTCTCTCAACCGAAAATTTTATCAAGACCTACACGATACCTAGATCTGGGGTCATGTAAATTTATCGTGATAAATCAGTGTGGGGAAGCTTGTGCTTTTGAAAAGAAGTTTTTGAATTTAATCAAATCCATATCCCGTGAACACCAAGTCTGATGAATGTTTCGCAGAGTGTGTGTATCGACTCCATTAAACACAACTAAAATATTGCAGTTATCTCTGATCACATTAGGTGTTTGTGTATATCTCTGAATAATATAAATCACGTCTGTGTTTTTGTGTCTGCCTCGAGAAAATATCCGAGCTGGATTTGATTGTTTGTCCTGCATCACATCTTCGTATACTACGAGATTATTAATAAATCCATCGTGGTCATCTACAGATGGGGCTTCATCAATATCGGTGATAAAAAATTAATAATATCATTACCGTCTTCATCTAACAATTTTGCATTTTCATTAAGATCTTTAAGCACATCGTAACATCGCTGATGGTGCCACTAAATATAACTTATCCCATTTGAGCCATCTCATTATTAGATTCAGCAACAATTGCGTCTTACCACTTCCAGATGGAACAAGTATAATTGCTCTGATAGAATTTGGTAGCTCTGGATGATGCTTGACTGGCTCTTGTTTTCGTGTCGCTGAGAAATCAATGATATCCATGTTGTACAAATATAATAAATAATATGAATTTATATTGTGTTCGATGCAGAGCATTCACCCCAACCATTGGATTAGCAATAATAATAACAAAAAATAAAAGCGTGCACTTACAGGCAAGTGTGTGAAATATGGTACAAAAAATATAAATTTATTTCGTCTCGCCTGACTGATGTCAGGGGGGTGATCTGGGAAAATTGCCAGGAGCTCCATGGGCTAAATACCCTGGTGAGAAACATCTACCTGGATATAATTAGTGTGGTCCTGGAACTCGACTTGATATCCGACTTGACGAACGAGACCAACTAAGACCTGGAGAGTATCCAATAAATGCGATTGATCAAGCATGCTATGTTCATGATGTCGCTTATAAAAAATAAAGATTTACATCTACGACATATTGCAGATGTGAAGTTGATTCACTCGTTAAATTTCATAAAAAATAAATCTGTTAGAGAAAAACTTGCTTGCTTCCTAGTAAAATCTGCGATGAAAGGTAAACTAGTACTAGGGGCCGGTAAGTAATCAACCGATTATTATTATTATTATAATGGAATCGGTTTATTATAGCCCAAGAGGATATTGAAGGGGTAGAGCAGCGATTAGTAAACTTGCAGATGCAGCAAACGTCTCACGTTCTATTGCTGCAAATTGGTTATCATGACAGGCAGTGTGGTAAATTTATCTACCACCACCTAAAAAGATTCAGCATGTACATTTTGATGTATGCGCTCCCAATAAAGTTCATCAGGCAGATATTTTGTTTTTACGACATGATGCTATTAAAACTGGCAGACGTCCATCGCGCACATACAAATACGCGTTAACTGTCGTTGACGTTGCAAGTAGATATAAAGAAGCAGAACCGATATCAACTAAAAGAGCAACTGAAGTTGTATCTGTTTTTGAACGAATATATCAACGTGGCGGTCTACGATGGCCACAGCTAATACGGGTTGATCCTGGCAAAGAATTTCTTGGTGCAGTATCATCTCTGATGAAAAAACATAACGTTGAAATCAGACGAGGACACACCGCAATTCATCGCGATCAGGCAATCGTTGAACGATTTAATCGAACACTTGCTGAGAAGTTATTTGGATATCAGTATGGGCAGGAAATATCTCTGAATAAAGTTCAGAAAGACAAGAGATCTCGTGAATGGGTTGCATGATTAAATAATGTGATAGCTGTGTTAAATAATGAAATTACTCGTGCAATTTCTCTGAAACCTACCAATGCAATCACAAAGAAACACAATACAACGACAACGACATGACTCCTTCTCAAAATAACCAGTACTAGGTAATGTGACTGTAAGATATGTGTATGAACCTGGTGAACTTGAAGGGGGTAAAAAACAGCAACTGATCCTATTTGGAGTGTGATCACACGTAAAATTTCCAGCGTGGTAAGATCCACGGGAAGGCCAGCAATATACAGACTAGATTCGACTGCTCCTCAACGTGGACTTGTATGTGAACAATTACAAGTAATTCCTGAAGACACACAATTACCACAGCCTTCACTTTTGTATACTGGCACCCCTACGTCGATTACATTCAAAACAGGTTAGCATCACATTTTCGAGTGTGTGACCAATAACTACTATTAATTCTATCTACGGTAAACTGTCTTGGATTATTATTCGAA
Organism: Megalonaias nervosa; assembly: GCA_016617855.1. NCBI lineage: Eukaryota > Metazoa > Mollusca > Bivalvia > Unionida > Unionidae > Megalonaias > Megalonaias nervosa. The sequence goes on from JAECUM010005628.1 coordinate 26,345, forward strand.
TAATGCCACAACATTACTGCGTTACAGCTCGCACAATGATTATTCTGTCGTTGTTTCAGTGTTATGATAAATTCAGCATCGAGATCAAAGTCGCGTTTATTTTTTTGTCACATTGCTTGTAACCAAATAATTTTTTCTTGACAACTCCGTTGCTAACTACATCATCGGTGTCGCTATTATTTTCTGTGAATATGATAACCCTCCGCAGCTGAGATATTCTTCTGACTCTCCACACTGTTAGATAAACTAAATTTGACCATTCAATCCGATCATCGACAATCCAAATATCTGTATCAGAAATAGTTAATCATTGTGACGAGTGAATTGTTATAGCGTATCCTAGTGTCCATGGAGTTTTGTCCATCGTTAATACGCTCTCAACAGCACTGACAGGAGCTAAAACAATATCATTTAACACAAGATGATTTTGTTTATCACCGCAATCTGGAATCTCAACTTCAATATTGTGTCGTCGTGTATCTGCTGGGCGATAACACAATGGTACAGGTAGATTTAAAACTTTTTCTTTATGTATCATAAATAATTATTGTTGAAGTGTATCATGAACTATCTTTCTACTTGCAACTATCAAATCAGTAAGCCTCCACAAATTCCGAAAATCATTTATATGTGTTTTCTGGAATTACTTCACGCATTATCTCACACTGTATTTTATCTGGCTGCAGTCTGATTAACTTTTTTAATTCTTTCAGTGGTTCATCAATAGCTCTATGATCATCAGTTATCTCCTCATAATAATCTACGAACTTTTTCAGCCATTCATGCGGAGACTGTCCAACAAAAGGTGGCGGTTGACCATGATCACCACACATTATCACAGCAGTATTTTTTGTCAACAACCAATCAAGAAATATTTTTAATACTTCCAACGATACCGTACAAATTTCATCCCAAATAATAATTTTAGGAATGTATTTATCACCCATTCACTCAGGAGTCCATGCGTCTCCGCACCATCTGAAGAAATTATGATAAGTTTGAGATTTTACTCCTCGTTCGTTAGTTTCTCTGGCGAGTCTGTGTGTGGGTGTCAAAACAACCATATATAAACAACTGTTCAGGAATAATTCAATCGCACGCGTTGTCTTACCAGAACCACCACACCCATTAAGATAAACGGTTTTATGTCTGGCCACAGGATCATATACCGATGGTGTGCTGATGATTTTGATACTTGATTATTATTCTTGTAATATGTCCCCTTAATTTCAACGTCGGCAGATTCAGAATAACTAAATACATTTTCTCGTTTTATTCTACATTCACCCCATTGCCAATATGTAATTGTTTTAACGAATCCGCATGAGCCTTTCTTATCTCCCATGGGCACCCCATGAGGCTTTTTTCTTTGACATTCTTTCTGAATGTCCTTGTGTGGGGTATACCCTTCAGTGAGGTTGAGAGCTTATCACCTCTACTATTTATTTTTGAGGGCTCCAGTTTTGAATTTCATGCACACACCCCAAATCACACCCCGGGGAGAGTGCAAAACAACACCCACCACGTTGTTCGACATGGTGAGGAGGTGTATATGAATTCTAATTGGGCTGGAGCCCCCACTTGTTAGAAAAACTGCGATAATCGCCCTCCATCGACAATGTGTCGGTCACGGGCATAAAACTCTAGGCCTCGAGTATGAGAATTCGCCACTCTAACACTGCGCCACAGACTCATCCTTACAAATATACGTTTCAGAAATTATTACGAAGTTACCTATTCTGATCAGTATACTGAATAAATCACAATTATTATAAACTGTAGCGTGGATTTATTTCAATTTCTAAACACTGTATAAAATAAATCGCACATACATTTCTGCCCGATGTCGTTGGGAGCTAAAGTACATGCTGTGCCGATTTACTGTAAACAATAAAATCCCTAGCTAAACACAGATGTCGTGTGACCTACTGAGCGGCGGACGAACAAACTATTGAGTGTACGTACATGTCTATTGTATATACAACCATCCTACCTGGAGGATCTAAAAATAACTTACCTGGATTGCACACAAGAGGAATGTACATCAAACTTGTGAACGATATACTTCTTGTTTTTCTGAATTTATCAGGGGAAAGTCAAAAGGTGGAAATATCCTTCTACGAATTTGCACTGACAGCTAATTGCTTACAGACAGTTAAGTTACTGAATATGACACACAAAAATTATCACGGTAGTTATGTAATGTTGCGCAGTAACAAGCGGGGCAACCACTTAATTACTCCACCAGAGAGATATTTGCTTGACAGAAGTTATCTCCCTTCATGTGTATAATACTGAAATGTTATTTTTTGTTCAAGCTTCTTTGAAAATGCCGATTTGGTTATATTATCTGCGATATATTGTACCCAACGCGCGTGAATATAGAAATATTTACCAGCTGCATTTATCGAATGAAATATTATTTCTTCGCCTGTCTCTATATTTACAGATTTAACAACCTTGGGAAATTTACTATATTTCCCAGTACCCTCTCGTGCAGAATTCTGACTCTGTGTAATAGCTTGTAAGTTACATAAAGAATTATCAAGTTTCCTGCCATTGATGTGATCGATCACAAGTCCGTCTTCGATTAATCCAAAAAAAAAAAACATTCGTAGATGAACTTATGAGATAAATACATTTTATTTCAACCAGCATTAAATCTGAGATAACTGTTATTTTCAACAGTACCGACTGTTTTTTTTAATCGACAGTTCCTGATTACACCATCTGCAGATGTTTCATAATTCTTGATGATGGGATGCTTCACAAATTCATTTTGTTCTATTTATGTAATAATATTATTTGTCTAAATTATTATTTTGTTGTTGAGGTGAAAATCTGGCTAGATAGCCTTCGGCGTTTTTTATACCACCAAATTGCACGCACAACTGAGTTTCTCCTCTGATCTCAACACCACAACGTAAACACAGTTTTGGTTCTAGACTCCCTCGACGAACATTTTGCATGTGATATCCACAAAATTCATTTACGCAAGTTTTGTTACAAGGAAATGAAAAACCTATCATAAGCCACTTGCATTGATTCTTTGTTTGAATCATTATATATATATATATATACCATATATATATATATATATATATATATATATATATATATATATATATATATATATATATATACTTCAATTTAAATATATATTTGCCTTAATTATAATATGGAAGAGTTTGAGAGATTATCTGCAGTACAGCCTTCTAAAGCCAGATTCGATCTTGACAAATTGTCGAAACCTAAATTTAGTTTTTCGATGCAAGAACTGGCTTTAACGAATAGGGATATAACTGATCGTATCCGTGAAGCCAAGAAGGAATTTCGTGATGATGGTGTGGCTCATGCGTGGTAACATTCAGAATCATGAGGAACACCAAAAGTGTTGTCGATACTAGGATGAATGACGAGCGAGTAGCAAAGATTATTAACTATCTCGACAATCAAAGATATTTTATTCTAATAAAATTTATTGTAGAGACAGACGACGACACATGGATTATCCGTGACAAACATGACCCTGTCCGACTTCACACTGGAAATAATATTCTCATGTTAAATAAAAAATTCCAAACCAGGAATGTTGACTGAACATATTATGAACAAGCGTATCCTGTGACGGCATTTGTTTATGCGATATATCCGCAAAATGATAAACCTAGCGTTGATGGTCTCAAACCGATGAAACTGTCAAGGCTAAATTGTGTAGCTGAGCCAGTTACAGAACACTTCACAAACGCGATACATGTTAACGGTTTAACGGGTTTATGACATAAAAAAATAAATGAGTGGGCAGAAACAGTTAAAGATACTGGAGCGTCTATCAGCATCGTTGCTGAGCTGGGAAAGAAATTAAAATTTCCGATTATGGTGAAAACACTAACCGGAGAGATTTTATACAAATCGAAATATGAATCAAGGGGAGCTCCGATAGAGATTATTGATCATAATGCACATGCATGGACATCGGCCGTAATAATATTTCCGTGAGATAGAACTGTTAAATTTTATAATGATTATATGTTTGATTTTATCAGAAATATCAGTAGTGACCATGTGTGGTTATTTCAAAGTTCAGAATCTGTGAACTATGAATGGAATATGATTTAATAAAGCTGTGTTGACAATTTTTTCTGTATTCTCAAGTTTAAATAAATAAATTCCTAAATTAGGAATCTTTTCATTTTCAGTAATGAAATAAGATCTATCAAGATGATACCATGAACAACTTTTCCGATATTCTGGAAGCTTTATAAATATTCGTTTTGTTGTAAAAAAAAATATTCATCTTTGGTTGGTTCTGGTGGTCCTTGATAAGCCGGTGGAGCTTCTGGCCATCCTAACACAGATCTGATCGATGATTGATATATGTCAACAGCATAATCGAGTGAATTTATCTCAATCGTGGCCGACAATGTTGGTTCATGCACAGTAATGGCTATTTTGGATTCTTTTCCTGTGGTAGATTTGATTCTGCGATGGAATTCATCGTTGATCTGAACCTGTCTCTATGGATTTAGTACGTACAATTGTGATGAAGAGTGAACCAAAGTCATGTGAACTTGATCCGATTCCGACATCACTGCTGCTTGAGTTCTTAGATCCAATATTGCCTTCACTAACTGATGTTATTAATACCTCTCTCTCATCCGGGGAATTCCCATCATTTTTCAAAACTGCCATTGTAAAGCCTCTGCTGAAGAAAACAACACTCGACGACAACGATTTAAAGAACTACGGCCCAGTTTCTAATCTCCCATTCATGTCAAAAATCTTAGAAAAAGTTGTTCTATCCCAACTTGTATCTCATCTGAATTCAAACAGTCTTTTTAGCAATGTACAGTCTGCATATCGCCCTTGCTACAGTACTGAAACCACTCTTCTGAAAGTAGTTAATGACCTTCTTTCTGCTTTGGATAGCGGAAAGATTACAATCACTCTCCTCGACTTGTCTGCAGCATTTGACACAATAGACCATGATATATTACTTCACTGTCTCCAGCATGTATTTGGCATTCACTATACAGGATACTATGGTTCAAGTCCTAGTTGGTCAACAGGATACAAATTGTGTCCGCAAATGGAAAACACTCCAGCCCTGTTGATCTATGTTGTGGTATTCCACAGGGGTCTGTTCTTGGACCTGTTCTCTTCATTCTGTACACTCATCCACTCTCAAGTGTCATAGATCATCATCCAGTGTCTCACGAATTGTATGCTGATGACACCCAAATATACAAATCTAACCACCCAACTGAAGTTGAAGCTACCATCCAAGGTGTAGAGAGGTACATTTCCGATGTGAAATCATGGATGACATGCAACAAGCTGCAGATGAATGATGATAAAACTGAAGCCATTCTGATTACAACACAAAGACTTTCTCATTCACATCCTTTACCGCAGACAATAAATATCAGAGCACCAACATTAAATTCACACAGTCAGTACGAAACCTAGGTGTTACTCTCGACAGTACTCATTGCATCAAGATGTCATGAACATATGCAAGGCTACATATCTTGAGCTGAGACGCATCAGCTCCATTCGCAAGTATCTTTCAGTTGATGCCACTAAAACACTTGTGTGTTCCTTAGTACTTTCAAGACTGGATTATTGAAACTCAATTCTGTCTGGTTCGTCTCAATATCTACTTCAGAAAAAGTTCAAACACAGCTTCTCGGATCATCCTTAGAGCACCACGATCAGAGCACGCCTCCCCCCTAAACTGGCTATCCATTTGATCCAGAATTAAACACAAAATTTGTTCTCTGTGCTACGTTTCACTGACAGGGCTCCAGTCCAACATACCTATCCGACCTCACCCATGTGTCCACACCAGGAAGATACTTACGCTCCTCTTCTGACACTCGTATTCTCATTATTCCCACTATGAAAATGAAATCATATGGACAACGTTCTTTTGCATACCAGGACCCAGCAACGTGGAACGAACTGCCCACTGAACTTAGACACAAAGACACAGTGATCTCATTCAAGAGCGCTCTTAAAACTCACCTATTTCAAATGCAAGAACAGACTTAAAGACCTAATAATGTTTCCTTACCTTAAATATTTACAGCATGTTTTCTGTTTTCTAATTTCGTGGTGTTTGTTTTTAATTTTGTAATCATATCATTATATATGTTTTTTAAGTGTTGTCAAATGTTGTAAAGCGCTTAGAGCTTCTAAAGATTAGGCGCTATGCAAAGTCATTATTATTATTATTATTATTATTATTATTATTATCTGCTCTATTTGAAAACTACCCGTAGGTATACTCACGACTTGCCAATCGGGAGTTCCATCGGGTTTATTTTTATTTGCAAATGCTAATGAATTATTTACTTGTAATCCATCGAATGATTTTGATCTAATATTTTGCCAACTGTAATATACTCGCAATTGTGCTAGTGCTATTTGTTTGGCTGGAATCGCAGTTGGAAAGCTAACGCTGAACTCAGGATTGGTTGAGCTTACTGATATCATCGTGGTTTTTGGCGGTTCTGTATTAGTGACGATCTGTTGTAGTAGTTCTTGCGATGACAACATTATTATTCTAAAATCTTTATTCTAATTCCCGCTCATTCTATTTGATCTCACTTCATTAATTCTAGATCCAGGTATTCCACTGGATCTTTTATTTCTTCGTCAAATACTTCATTGTAAGTTTTTAATATCATTGTGAACTTATCATCGGATATTTTACCATCACTGAGATGCGACGAAATCAACGATGATAGTTTGGAGTATGCTAACATCGCCGCATGCAGTTTTATTGTGTACTCGTGTAATTTTGCGTTTGTGCATGTAGTTATCTTCTTTGCAATGATATTTAAAATACCAGCGATTGTTGTTGTGGATGAAACACAGATTGTCACAACTGCCGGCGATGGCATTGTTACTGTTGATAGCAATACGCCGGTTCCAGTGATGATAGCGGATGCTGAATACACAACTATGTCGATGACAACTACACGTCTGCGATGTTTGTTTTGTTTTTTTTTACTTTTACTGTATAATCGTCAACGATCTTTTTCAGTTTGGTTTGCCACTCACATACTTGATTGTGTCTGTAATGTTGAACGTCGAGTAGGTTTTGATTCATTATATTTTAAGTAGGTGGTAGTTTAGCAACTAATTCAAAACACCAACAATACAACAAGCCTAAGTTTTTCCCTCAGGTTCCACCACAAATGTTTTCTCATCGTTTTGCTCCAGTACTACTAACATAGATTCAGAAGATCCAGTTAGTGGATAACGCTTTGAAATTGTGGTAGATATTGTAAATGTTGTAGCTCCGATTAATGAGAACCTGTATACTGGTAACGTCAGCGCTATGTTTGATGGATTTATTGAGTGGTGTCCATAATGCTGATCCAGACGCTACTGTATGTACAACACTGTTGGTAATCTTTTTTATGTCAACAAGCTTAATATCAATAACCGCTGGACTTCCAAAAAATTCATTAATAGCTCTATTTATGTTTCTACAAAAATTTAACAACATTTGTATGTGAGTAAAAAATTCAGATCTAAATGTGTTCATTCCATCATTGATTGTCATTAACAATGTCATCATCGGGATGTTCCTATTGTCGATGCATTTCTTCGTTGCAGTGTCATCATTTGATTCTGGTTCTCCAAGATCAATAATTTTATTATTAGCCATATTGAGAGAACCAGTCATTGTATCACCGGCGGTTAGTAAACGATCATCAATCTCAGTTCTGATAGTGGCATTATTGCTGTCTACATATCTTTTTGTTGCCACATCATCGTCTAATTTTGGTTCTCTCACATTAATAATTGTATTTTTACTCATGTTGAGATCGCCATACATAATATCTCCAATTCTTCTGATACGTCCAAGAATTTCTCCCATGAGGGTTAAGACTGATTCATTTGAATTTTTAATTTTACCGTTTTTAGTAAATATGGCTAAGTTATCTTCTGTCACACCTGGAACATGCAGAATAATATCTGTCAATGGGATATTACTCGTTTTTATTCATTCTTGTTGATCCTGAAAAACAACTTCATTTTGGTCCACATTTGCGAGACTTAAAAGACCAGAGAGTTCTTCCTTCACATCGTGAAGGGTTGCATATTTGGATAGGTCGCCTTGCTGAGTTTTACTCAGGCGAGAAGATCTTCCATAAATATCTACCATTATATTTACTAATGCCTGTTTAAAACATTGGACGATGATGTATATTCGTGCACGACTTTATGAGGTGGTGTTGTTGATGATGATACAGCGTCAAGCACAGCGAATACTTCACGGCCACATATTGGTGGATCTGTTATTGTCTGTGTTAGTAATGTTGAATACCAGATTGAAATATTTTGCATGTTGCTCAAATATTTTAAAAATTCTTTTGGTGGTGCCAACCCATACAAATCGAAATAAACAATTCCACATGGATCAATCGCGTATGCAGCCCAGTGAGTACCTGGACCAGAACTTCCATCAAGATTAATGAAACCAGTTTCAACATTGTTTGGTTTGTAGGGTAACTGATCACGCATAAAAACACCTCTGAAGTGTTTGATGTTTGATCGAGCAGCAGCATCAAGTAAATCAAAATTGGACATAGGAAGAATCAACGATGTGTCCTGGGAGGTCTTAAACCCTTTCCATACCACGAATGGGGAGTTTCAGGCAGTCTTAGATCCTTTCCCTTTTTTTGGAAGTTTTTATTCCGTGACCCGTTGCTTTATTTAATGCCATACCAGCAGCAGTTCCAACAGCACCAAGTGCAGCTGCTTTTGCAACAGCTGTGGCTGCAGTGGCGATCAACGCTGGTATAGCTGTAAGAAGTGGAAATATACCACCTGTCTTGGCGATGTCTTTAATATCACCCGCAGAAAGATTAAGTCGTATGCCGGTCTTTGATCGTTTGGCTTCATTGAAGTGCCTGAGTTGACGTTCTGTCAGTGATATTTTTTATTCCACAATTCTCTTTTGATACTGATTGTAGTTTCTTAACCTGACCGGGAGTCAGAGTAACATTAACATGATGAAGTGACATTATAACATCACGAGCGATTAATTACATGTTTTCTATTGGGGCATCAATGACTCTCATTCGTCCACCAACATCTTCAAGTAGCATTGTTTTATCCCTGAGTATAACGGCGATTGCTCTGTAATTAGCAGTAAGTCCTTGCACCACACGAGCTCAAAAGTGTATATCAACAACAGATTGCCTAAATAAATCTAGATGTTCCAGTGAAAAGTAATAGATCAAATACAATGTTGTAAAATCACGCTGAGATATCTGTAAACCAGAATCAACATTTTGATTACGCCCCATGAATGTCATCAACCGATGATAAGCACGTGCCACATGATTATTAGCAAAACTCAGTAACATATATTAGGAAGGTTCTTGATGTCCATTTATCTTCAAAGAAACTTCACTAATCCCAAGCGGGTCAAATATCATTGGACTTCGTTCCTGTGATTCTTCTCATGCAGCATTTTGGAAAACAATAAATATACAGTGTATGTCATGGTGCTGACACTCCCTGCTGTGATGCTATCTGCCACGTGAATAAACCATTAACATCGCTTTGAACGCTCTCTGTGGTCATCGTCAACCATGACAATGTTGATTTACCACCTTGTTCCATGAACGAGAGTAATCATTGTTCTTCAGAAATTGATGGAGTCATTGTTGGCATCAACAACGAAAGTTTTGTCAGTATTACTTTACCTGCATCAACGGCAGCATCATGCCATATTGCATTATTATCGGTGCTTTTCTTACAAGTATTACAGTATGTTTAGCGCCAAATATAACCTTCCTAACATGTCTGCAGAATCCAAATATATGTGACAGCGGAATCATACATGAAAATATTTCATTGCCGTTTAGCATTGATCGACGTGATGCAAATCCCAAGTTAAAATTTTCATTCATTGCTGCAACTGCATCTCCAGCTGCATTAAATCTCAAATTGTTGTAATCGGGATGATCAGTTGTATCTTTTGCAAACATCATTGACGGGTCTGCTGACCTTGAGTAATCGTCGCTGTATCTTGCAAGTCCAAGTATCGTCGTAGCAACGTCAACGCTTTTGAGACATGATTCAATATTCTTCCCGTCGGTTACATATGTGGCACTGTTAAATAATGCTATGATACCATTGTTAACAAAACCACCTCGATCACCAATTCCGTAATATGTATTATCTGCTTTCAAGAGTCTACCTTCAACCTCAGTAAATGCCTCAGCGGGTAAGAAATATCTGCGTGTATCCTGAACTTGCAATTCGATTCTTCCACGTGCATCAGGTACACGTACGTCATAAGAATAATATTGATAATCGTGCACAGATTCATCTTTGAGTACTGGTGCGTCCATGTTGAATGCGGGGATCAGATATACGTTTAAACATTTTATTATATTTATTATCATCTAACATGAAGACCACTTCCTGCTATTAAACTTGCAGTTATATTTTTTTCTTTCTATAAGGGTACACCAGCCAACTCTGCTAGTTTTTGATTTGCAGCTTGATTTATTATTTTACTAACATTTGCAGGCATCACTTCAGTGCTGGGTAATTTTACTGATTGCGGTTTTTGTCATATCAATTGTGCTAGTCTATCCTTGATTGCTGAGAATGCTTTACTAGCAACATCACCAACAACACCAATACCTTTATTATGAACAACAACAATAGCTTTCATTCCCAGTTGCTTTACACTCGGTTTTGTTTTTGGGGCTATCATTCTAAATAGACCCTGAACAATATCACCGAGTCTATCACCGTAGATCGCTTTATGCGTAGGTACTCTCAAATTTATCACCCTGACCACTACAGGTCCACGCTGAGCATTATGTATAATCATCTTATTTTCTTGTCACGGATGTAATTGCATACCCTTAATCACTGTGGTAATCACTTGCGATTTCATCGATGAGGGACCGATAAACATTAATATCCATGATAACGCCTGTAAATAATCTCTGACAAATAGCAGCTACTTCATTGATGATTTCTGGGGAAATATTGCCAGCTCGTTTTCCACCAATCAGAATTTCTAGTCTTTCCATGTCGGCAAGGACATTACTGGGACAGAAGTTATCAAGACCACCGTTGGACAAACCACTTCCAGTTTTTTCATTCGTTACTGGTTGTTGGAGACTCTCATCGATTTTCTTCTTTAAACGTTCTTGTTTTTTTGCTACTTTTTTTTATACGTTTTTGGTTTTACTGGTTGTTGTAGCTTATCTACTTAATAGATTTTGTCAGTAGCAAGACTACTTCCAGTGGCACTGGAGTCAGGATCTGTATCTATTATTCTTGAGACTGATTTTCTTACGGCTCTTGTTTTCTTAAGTTGCTACTTCATTTCTTCTTCATTTCGTCTCATTTCTTGTCTTCTTTGTTCAGCATATTCATCTACCATCTGTTTAAAAATGTCAAACTGATTAACATCTTCCTCATATCTGATCTGCGGAGTATCAGTAAGGACGCGATATACATCCTTGACCCAATTGGCAGCTTTTAGAGTTTTAACTTATTCTAGTTTTACATACATATCTCTATCACGATATCCAAACATGGCAATATTAAGTATTTGATCTGGGTCATGGATTGCGGCAATACCTTCGGGCGTAAATTTATCCATAATTTTAGTTCTGACTTTTGGCGGTTTAGGTTGTGGCTGATCTTCAGGTTGTGGTTGAACTGCTTGAAGATGGCCAGGTAATGTTTCAACTTCAGAGCTTTTTAGCAGTGCCTCAGCTGCTGTAACAATATTTTTAGTGGGTTTGGCAATTGGTTTAAATAACTGTTCTGTACCCTCTGTAAATTCCACCTGAGACTCCTGACGCGATTGTAGTTGTTTTTTGACAGAATCACGGACGGGGAGATATTTCTTAATTACCTCTAGTCGCTGTCGAGCTAGTTTAGCTGTGTGAGATTCCATTATTGATATAATAATGATTTAATTACAGCAGCAGAGAGGGTGACAACCAATAGTATTTTCAGCCTTTGTAGGAATCTTTATTTTCGCGAATGGACCATTCTAGACAAGTGGTCTGTTCACCCTCTCTGCTGCTTAAATCGGTTGACCAAACAGAAATTCTATCTTGTCAATTACTAATTACCATTCCAGTCACTAAATCGTGAGTGTCGACAATGAAAAATCCTGGAAAGAAAATCAATCTGTAAACACTATAGATCAATGAGAGCCCCTTCATGTCCTAAGTGAGAAAAGTGACTCTTTAAAAAAATATTTTCCCTATATATTCCGTATAAAGTAATCCATTATTTTCAAAAAGTAATGCCTTAGACTCTTTTTGTTTGCCAAAATGAGGAAAGTACCGTTAGTTCTACATCACATACCAGGACCAAACCTTGTGGATCCCTTATACTTGGAGTAAGAAATTGGATTGAGTTCAAAAGGTCGAAGGTCATGACCAATGTGACTGAAAAATGGTTTCCACACAATAGCATTAATTGCACTAGGAGTTCAAAGGTCAAAAGGCAAGGTCTCCATCCAGGCTGAAAAATGAAATTTCTGCTCAGACATTTTTGATTTTTTGACCAAATATGCTCACCAAAGTTTGTGGATGGCCTACACTTTAGATAAAGGAGAAGCTTATTGAATTGGGGGGTGGGGGTAACAAGTCAAGATCAATTTATCTGTGACTTAAAGAAGAACAAAATATTTACATAATAGCTCCAGATCATATACCTCAACAATTGCTTTTAGATGGCTTGCACTACGGTAAGAAAGTGATTTTGGTGTAAACAATCAAAGCGACTGTGTTGCATAATTGTGTTTTTCTTTAAGTAAAATTCCTTAACCAATCCTTGTGAATACCTTGTGCTTGGAATAAGAAAACACACATGACATGTTTGGTCTTAAGGTCAAAGATCATGGCAAGTTTAATAAGAAAATATTGGTCTCAGGATAGTTAGTTTTGCTCAAGGCTGCGTACCTTGACCAAAGTTCAAGGTCATTGAAACATATTGGTCAGTAATCTATAAAGTCGATCATGCTAGTGCCTACATAGATGACCATTAAATAGGGATGGGGTGGTGGAGGGACATACAATATACCATTAATTTTAGTTTATTTGATACCCATTTTGATTGCAACTACCGTTTATCACGTGTTTCACAATCTGAGTGATGTATGCATTGTTATGTAAATTTAATTTATATTGTTTGTTAGTTTCTTTCTTCATGACTGTGTGTTATTTATAATTGTATTTTGTACTTGACCTTGTCCAAAATCAAGTTCACTGTGTTCCTGACTAGAGATACCGATGATGTTTTTGATTTGGTAAACAAATAATACATAGCTAATATTTTTTTAAATAGGGGTTTGGGTTCAAAATTAGGATCATTATCAATAGAAGTAAACATATTCACTAGGATCTGGATCATGGTTATAGGAATTATCCCATAAAAGTACCAAGCCTACCTGATGATTACGGACTATATTATAATTTAGATTGTTATAGAAATGTACTATTGTTCTACATCCTGTCTCTTCATTTGTGTCTTAGTTTTTTTTTTATATAAGCATGTTTATTTAAAATTATTCTTTTGTGCTGTAAGATCTTGAAGTAGAATCATTTGTATTGATGTATTCATTATTTGATTCTGGTTAAATTATTTATTCAAATTTTTTTTCTCACTAGAAATACAATGTGCTCTTTAATAATTTTCTTGGACAGAGACATTAACTTGGAATTATAGGAAAGTCAGAAAATGACATCTTAGATTATATTACTATGATTCATGAAAAAGAATGTTTTCGCATCACCACGTCACAGGCCACTACAAGCACATCAGCACCTTCAGTGTTTGATCTTATTTCAAACACCATTGGAATTTAATTCAAACTTTATTCTTTAGGACTGTGGTAGAACATTTTGGACTACCTTGGGATTTAATTCGCATTACTGTTAAGTTCATTTTAAAGTTTCACTTTGTATTCTAGGGAAATAAATTATTTGTTGAATTTTACTAAGCTTGTTGGTTTTCACTCGTTTCTACTACTTAAAGACCATAAAGTTATAATAGCACCCATTTCTGTAGAGCCTTAGTTTTTGAGATGTTGGTAAGGAAAATATAGGTACCAAGGAATACTGATTTAATGGTTTGTAATTTCAGTTTTCATTTGTCTTATGTTGAAAAAATACTTGGCCAAAATTAACTTTTGTGAAGAATGCGTAGAAAATATCATTTATAAACCACTGTTTTAGGCATGACATGAACAACCACACATATTCTTCTTTTTAAAGACATTTCTTAAGGTATATATTTTATCTTGTTGACATGAACACCAAAGTGTGCCCAGAAAGTATATTTCTTTGTAATTGTTTTGATTTCCATATAGAGAGTTTGATTTCTTCATGAACGGTTAAGATCGTCTTCATGAAGAATAAGCACAGCAGTTTGAAATTTCAACTGAATGCCTTGTGAAGTACAGTTGTGGAGAGTCAGAGGTATGGACATATATTGCTATTGTGTCATTTGAAATGCTGAGAAGTTAGAGGTGGCTCAGAGACATGTATTGCTATTGTGTCGTATGAAATTCTGGGAAGACAGAGGTGGCTCAGGGACATAAACTGTTATTCGCAGATATCTAGTGTTAGCTTCTTTCTTAAATGTTTCTAAATTTTTAATTCCTGTTTTTCAGCATGGAGAATTCATTCCAATGCATAATGAAGGACCTGGATAAGGACAAATTCAGATCTAACCTAAAGTAAGTATGGTTTCAGAAGTACAAACCATTACTGGTGTTATAATAAATAAATAATTAACATTTTTTACAGAAATTGAAATAAGTACTTAATGAATGTAATTTACCCTGGGCACCAATTAGAAAAGCACTCTTTGAATGGAAACCAACTCACATGTTCATGTATTAAGGAGGGTGTGGGAAAGCTTTGAAGAGCAGTCCTCTTTTGTTCTTTATAACTACATGTATAACAATCTCTATTTCACCTTAAATCATACAAAGTATATACAAGTTATTGAAAGACAACAAAATGAAACATGATAAAATTTTTTTATCTGAATAATAAAAAATATGAAATTGAAACTTTATGATTTTTTTGGATAAATAAAACTTGAATGGAAGTATTTCTTCCACTTCATGCTGAAATTTTTAATCATATAGCTTGATATGTTTTATATTGCAGTATGTGATCATATAGCCAGATATAAGTTTTATATAGCTATATGTAATTATATAGTTACTTGTAAATTTTCTTATAGCTTTTTCTAATTATAGCTAAATATAAGTTTTATGTAGCTGTGTGTAATTAAGTAGCTAGATAAAAGTGTTATATAGCTGTATGGAAGTATAAAGCTTGATATAAATTTTGGTGTTTAACATAGATATTTCACTTATGTGAATATATATGCCATTTACAGTTTGTTTTGATTGACTTGCACTTAAGAGACTAATAATAATTCCAAAGCACATTCTCTCCTTTTAGGGCGACTCTGTCACACAGTTTTTCAGTACAGTTGGATTATCTTCATAAAAATATTGATTGTTTATTTATTCTTCATGTCCATTTTAATAGGAATTACACAAGCAAGCAAAGATTGGCAGGGACAGATGGTGTAAAAGATTTAGTAAAGCACATAGCCCAGCAGTGGAGAGACTATGGACTGGATGAAGTGGAAGTTACTCCCTTTGAAGTTCTAATGTCTTACCCTAACATTACAAATCCAAATAAAGTGAGTCATAAAACTTCTTGAGAGTTTTACTGTCTACCATTGATTGAAAACCATCAAGGCATCAGCTTGATAATTCTGGGTGGCTAGTTTGAGAGGAAGTTTTAAGTTAGGTCCCAGTCTTCTTCTTACACTGTAGGATAATAATTCAGTCTGTAGACCTGACATATGAGAGAGAGAGAGAGAGAGAGAGAGAGAGAGAGAGAGAGAGAGAATTTTATGGGGTCCAAGTGGCGAATCCACATAATTACGTCTGCTGTCCCTTATGACAGCGTGTCATTTGGCATCTCCAAAATTCACTGTCTGTGAACACTTAAATGAGTGTCATGTGGGGTCAACATAACTCAGCCTATAGACTCTGAAGAGAGATTGTCATATTGGGTCATCATAATTCTGACTGTGTCATATTGGGTCATCATAATTCAGACTGTGTCATATTGGGTCATCATTATTCAGACTGTGTCATATTGGGTCATCATAATTCAGACTGTGTCATATTGGGTCATCATTATTCAGTCTGTGTCATATTGGGTCATCATTATTCAGACTGAATCCTAAAGAAAGTGTCTTGTGTAATCTAAATTGTGCATTAACTGTAGATCCTGAAGACAGTGTCACAATGAGTCAAAATTGTGAATAAACAGAGGGCCCGAAAGAGAGATAGAAAATTATATGAGGGTCTAAATAGTGAATCAACAGTGGATCCTGATGAGAGAGTGTCTTGTGGGATCTAAACTGTGAAGTAACAGTGGATCCTGATGAGAGAGTGTCTTGTGGGATCTAAACTGTGAAGTAACAGTGGATCCTGATGAGAGAGTGTCTTGTGGGATCTAAACTGTGAAGTAACAGTGGATCCTGATGAGAGAGTGTCTTGTGGGATCTAAACTGTGAAGTAACAGTGGATCCTGATGAGAGAGTGTCTTGTGGGATCTAAACTGTGAATTAACAGTGGATCCTGAAGACATATTGTTTTGTAGGGTCTAATTGGTGAATTAACAGTGGAGTCTGAAGTGAGTGTCATGTAGGATCTAACTGGTGAATTAACAGTGGAGTCTGGAGTGCATGTCATGTGGGTTCTAAGTGGTGAATTAACAGTGGAGTCTGAAGTGAGTGTCATGTGGGGTCTAAGTGATGAATTAACAGTGGAGTCTGAAGTGAGTGTCATGTGGGGTCTAAGTGATGAATTAACAGTGGAGTCTGAAGTGAGTGTCATGTGGGGTCTAACTGGTGAATTAACAGTGGAGTCTGGAGTGAGTGTCATGTGGGGTCTAACTGGTGAATTAACAGTGGAGTCTTGAGTGCATGTCATTTGGGTTCTAAGTGGTGAATTAACAGTCGCATCTGGAGTGAGTGTCATGTGGGGGTCTAAGTGATGAATTAACAGTGGAGTCTGAAATGAGTGTCATGTTGGGTGTAAGTGGTGAATTAACAGTGGAGTCTGAAGTGAGTGTCATGTAAGATGTTAATGGTGAATTAAAAGTGGAGTCTGGAGTGAGTGTCATGTGGGATCTAGCTAGTGAATTAACAGTGTAGTCTGGAGTGAGTGTCATGTGGGGTCTAATTGGTGAATTTACAGTGGAGTCTGAAGTGAGTGTCATGTAGGGTGCAAATGGTGAATTAACAGTGGAGTCTGGAGTGAGTGTCATGTGGGGTCTAGGTGATGAATTAACATTGTAATCTGGAGTGAGTGTCATATAGGGTCTAAGTGGTGAATTAAAAGTGGAGTCTGAAGTGAGTGTCATGTGGGCTCTAGGTGACATGACATAGGGTGTTAATGGTGAATTAACAGTGGAGTCTGGAGTGAATGTCATGTGGGGTCTAGGTGGTGAATTAACAGTGGAGTCTGGAGTGCATGTCATGTGGGCTCTAGGTGCTGAATTAACGGTGGAGTCTGAAGTGAGTGTCATATAGGGTGTAAATGGTGAATTAATAGTGGAGTCTGAAGTGAGTGTCATGTAGGGTGTAAATGGTGAACTAACAGTGTAGTCTGAAGTGAGTGTCATGTAGGGTGTTAGTGGTGAATTAACAGTGGAGTGTGAAGTGAGTGTCATGTAGGGTGTAAATGGTGAATTAACAGTGGAGTCTGAAGTGAGTGTCATGTAGGGTCTAGGTGGCGAATTAACAGTGGAGTTCTATCTTGTCATGAATTTTTCTCCCCTGTCTTATTGTTCCTTTCCTTTCTTGTAATATCCTAATCAGATATTACTAGTCAGAGTAAATAAAAACCTCAATTCTGCTTACAATCAGCCATATGTGTGCTTCAAGGACCTCACCAGGTACAGATGCCTTGATTGTATTCCATTATGTATTGCCCTGAATATTTTATCCCATTTCTGTCCATGTGTCTGTCTAAGGCTTAGGTACACATGATAGAAATTTATATTTGTAATTTTTTAATAAGCTAGAGAAGACCATGCTTACTTTAATAGTCCCCTCATCAAATGAAATAAATAGAAAATAAATAGTAAAATATAAGTCATAACAAATAAAACTGAAGGACACAGAAAGGACAGTTCATCTTATACTGCTTCTGAGCTCTTCTGGTCCATCTTTAAGATCAATCTTCTCTAACGTATAACGAGTCAAGATAAACTAATTGTAATATTACCACAATATGTATGTAATTTTGTATACACAGAACTTCTGAAAATTAAATGTAACTTTTGTACATTCAAGCTGTAATGCATGGCCTGTATGATAACTGACTGTAGCTCAGGGGAGATAAATCTGACAAGCTTGGACATTCAATCAGTATTTTATAATTGTAACTTAAAAGTGTGCAATCTTCCTTTCTCAATAATAAATCTCATATGGTCATGTGTTATAATGACTGCTGTTTCCCATCAAAACATGGTACATGAGAATATTTAACTTTCAGGTGGAGATAGTGCTTGACAATGGGACTGCAATTTTCACCTCTGCCTTTGTAGAGAAGCCCCTGGATCCAGATAGCAACCAGTCTGACATTATTCCACCATACAATTCATTTGCTCCAGCAGGAATTGTTGAGGTACCAGAATTAAATTTATTCTTATAACCTGCTGTTTTATTTTGTTTCATGTTTGTCTATCCATCGATTAACACTTGTTTATGAACACTCAGGGGAGTTCCTTTTTGTTTCAGAATACAAAATGCATTAATTTTAATAGAATAAGTAATGAAATTTAGAATATAATACATGTCATGGAGTATAATAAAAAACTTGTAATTTTGATTGAAGAAAAATATAAAATTGTTTTATGACAAGTAATATTCTGCATTGGTAATAATTTGATAATATAACTATACTATAAGATGCATTTGTCAGATACCAATGAATTTAGACAAAAAAGCTTCACTGAGTAAGAAAGCTAACAATCTTGTGGTAGAAAATATCCCAATACAACCTGTCTGGAAAAATCTTTTAAAGTAGGCTTAGCCCAAGTAATCCAATGCACACAAATAACCCAGGTTTTAACTAAGGAAATAATGAAATATTTTACATATTTAATTATGAGCAAAGAAAAGATTTTGCTTTGATAAGGAAATGACTATTGTAAAAACATGTCCAAGTTTATACATTTGCAGAGAAAAAACTGTTATTCCTAAAACTTTGTATTCAAAACACCTGAATTTTTTAAAGCAAGTTTTCTACATTTGGTTAAACAGTGCTTGCAAGCAAGGATGTAATGTAACCAGGTTTGCATAGCCCACATAGGACTGGCATTGATGACTGAAGAGATAGGAATTGAACCAACAACCTTCAGGTCATGAGTCTAATGCCTTATACACTTAGCCACCACAGCTCACCTGGGTTGGGATCTCGTTGGTTTTAAGTTATGATGCTGGGGGCTAGGAATGAAGAATAATGAGACCAGCATTCATAGACTGTGTAGAAACTATGTGTCAAAGCTGTTTTTTCTCCTACAGTTTCACTATATTTGTGAGTTTGAATTCACAAGCTGACATATATCAACTAGCAGATGAGCAGTGTCAAGCATGATTGGGTCTCTTGTTTTAACTATAATAAACACCATAAACACCACTTTGCAAAACATCATGTAAAATCTACAAGGGGGAGCAGTAACTAGTGAAGATATAGTTACATGATTTAAAAGGAAGCTTTTAAGCACCAAATGAGGACACACAGATAACCACCATTTTCTTTTACCAATACCTCAGTGTGATGATTTAGCTATTAAAATTTCTGTTTGTCTGTCAAGCCTTTTCACTGTCCATAGACAAGCTGACTTCATCATGATAATTTAAGATTGTTGCAGTGTATATTTCTTGTACCAGATTGATGGATTGTCTGTCAAGCCATTTCACTGTCCATAGACAAGCTGACTTCATCATGATAATTTAAGATTGTTGCAGTGTATATTTCTTGTACCGGATTGATGGACTACCCATGATTAGAGGCAGAATCTTATTGATTTGGTTGTCCAGGTTCATGGTCAAAGGCTAAGGTCACCAGGTTATGAGTTCGAATTTGGTTTCACATGATATTTCAAGTTTTCTGTACCAATCTTTCTTCAAACATTATGGGTACATTTCACATTAGTAGCTCTCTATTTATTACAAGTTGTAAAAAACATGATCAATCTAGAGGTAATATTGGAAACTCTAGATGTTTGCAGTACTTAAAGAATACTGATAATTCAGATATCTCTGTTTTCATGCCATATAACCATTCAGATATATATATATATATATATATATATATATATATATATATATATATATATATATATATATATATATATATATATATATTGTTATGTATATTTAATTTAAACTATTTGTTAGTTAGTTTTCTTTTCTTTCTTTTATTTTCATTTCATTATATGTTACTGTAATGTAACATTGTATCTTGGAGTTAACCTTTTCCAAAATCAGCTTTATTTTCTACTTGATCTGAATTATTGATTTTTTTAATATTCTGTAAACAACAAATATATAGCTAAAATATTCTCCATTTTTATGGGTTTAATATCAGGATAATTATTAACAGAAGTAAACATGTTTATTTGGGTCTTGGTCTAGGTTATTGGAATTCCCCTACAATTTTCTTGGTGTACCTGTCATAGTCCAGGTTATAAATTATAATTTTTGGTAATAGATTTTCTAATAATAAATATCATTTTATTTTGTAAACAATAAGAACTTTCTAGAAGGTTATTTTCCATTAAGTAATGCTTTTTTTAATAGAAAATGTTAATTGTGACCTGAGGTCAAGTGAAAGACTACATAATCTTGTTACTGGAAAGATTATTCATTTATGCTTTAAGATCTAGCAGAATCAATTTTGTATTATTGTTGTGTCCAGAAGTTCATTTGGGCTGGAATTTATTTCTTCAAATTTTTAATTCAGTGATTATTTTCTCTGGAAATACAGAGTGCTCATAAAAAAATTCTTGGACAGAGTCATTCACTGTGATTTATAGTGAATACAAACCTGAAATTAAATTTATATGTTTCAACAAAAGACTGCTGGTACAACAACACGATACAGGCCACAAAAGGCACATCAATACCTTCAACGTTGGACTTTATTTGGATTTCCAATAAAGTTTATTCAGAAATTTTATTATTGGGACTTGTGTCTGTAATTCTAGGATTATTTTGGGATATTGTTACGTATATGTAATTAAATTGCTTGTGTGTTAGTTTTAAAATTCTTTTTATTTTATTTTTGTTTCATTACATTTTATTGTAATGATTATTGAAAGGATTCGAAATTCTTTTTCAGTAATTAGATATTTTCTTTTACTAAATGTTATTTATTTAAGACGTAAAAGTGTTACATGAGAATTATTTTTAGTTAACCTAGTTCGTCTTGGGCTGGCAAGAATGTAAACAGGCAGTTAAAATGATTGGTTAGTATCAGGACCATACTTTCCTTGCGTGATTACCATGTGTAAGCGACGTTTATTTATGATTGGTTTTTAAGTGGGGTTACACTGGCGTACATGATGGATTTCTTGTTGTAAGAGACCACATGACCCATCTCATGAGACTTGAAATGATGTTTTTGGGGGTTTAAATATGCATTCTTAATATTCTTCGGGCAGAGTCGTTTTAACATCTTGAAGGAACAAGGTGTTATTTTATTTGTTGCCAGATTGTTTGTTTTTCATCTGAGTTTTTGGATTTAATAATTTATTCTCCTGGAAACTCAACAAGTTGACTTTCTTATAAAAAATTCTGAAAGATATTCATGGAAATTTATTCTGGAATTATTCGGAAACAAAAATTGTGATTCAAGTGAGGAATTGTTGATATTTGTACACTGGAACACATCTGACGTCATCGCCTTCCATATTTGTACGTCGTCGAGATTCGAACCTGGATTCTAATAGAACTATTTAGTGATAGGACTTGTGTTTTCATTCTTGGGATCAAATTTTGGATTATATTCACAAACTGTAAGTCCTATTTACCAATTTTTACATTGTTTTCTAGGGAAATAAATTATTTTGTTAAAATATACAAAGCTTGTTGACTTCACTCTTTTCTTCTGTTACATTTGTATGAGCCTAAACATAACAATATAATTTGCAATACCATAAGTTCTTTTTCTCATTTTCACTTTGTATTCAAAGGAAATAAATAATTTGTTGAATTTTACAAAGCATGGAGCTTTTTTCTCTTTTCTGATACTTATTTTGAGAGCATAATCTTATACTATATATATATATATATATATATATATATATATATATATATATATATATATATATATATATATATATTATGTTGATCCATTTCATTGCAGTATTTATTGCAAAATACTTATATATTCATATATCTGGAGTTTAAAAATTTCAAAATATTAAATTAAATATTACTCACTGTAAATTCCACTTAGTAATATACTGGTAGGTGGGTTTTTTTAAATATATTTTGGTTTGGTATTTATTTTTCCAATTTATCTAGCAATCTCTCTATCTATTCAGTTATTTGTCACCCATTTAAATTATAGGGTAAAAGGTTGATTATCCTAAGTTTCTGTGAGACTGTGAGGCACTGATACTTGTTATCCAAATAAGTCATCAATCTCTCTCTCTCTCTCTCTCTCTCTCTCTCTCTCTCTATATATATATATATATATAATAAGTCATCAATCTCTCTCTCTCTCTCTCTCTCTCTCTCTCTCTCTCTCTATATATATATATATATATATATATATATATATATATATATATGCACACACACTATGAAATGAATAACATAAAATTAGGTCCAAAAAAATTCTGTGAGTCCATATTAGTGCAAAGTCCAGATAATTGATTACAGATAATTAATGTGTTACTCTATTGTCTTGAGAGTTTATGTTATTAGTATGACTGCTGAACAGTGCTGAAAATAATACCATACATTTTTTAAATACAGGACTTGTGAGCACAGTAACTGAAGAAAGAAAAACTCCTACAATAGAATATATTTTGTATTTACAGGGTGATCTGGTGTATGTCAACTATGGACAAATTGAAGATTTCATGTTCCTGAAAAATAATATGTCCATCGATGTCACCAACAAGATAGTTATTGCACGATATGGGAAACTATTTCGAGGTAGCAAGGTCAGTTTATTTAATCCTGACAATCATGCTTCATTTCAGAACATAGCTGCTGGCTGTTTGTCTGAAGTAATAGAAAACTAAATTAAAATGGCATGAATATATACAGTATTTCTCCTACTCATATGAAATCATACATCAGTTATAAAGGCACACTATATGTACTACAGCTAAAAAAAAGAATGCTAGAAGATGAGAAATATGCCTTGTGATAGTGTATCTGTAGTGTAATACTAGCCAACTTCAGGCTTACACAGATGCGAATTTTGTAAATAAGTGTGCCTGCATTTAAACAGTAGATACAGTTAATTAAGGTAGTGTCAATGCATACAAGGTATATTACAAATGTAAAACACAGTCATAAATAAACCCTGAGTTCAGGCTTAAACCAAACCCCAGGTACAGGCATAAAACACCAGCATAAATTAAACCCTGAGTTCAGGTGCAAAGCAAAGCCCATGTACAGGAATAATTTTAACCCTGAGTTCAGATATAAACCAATGCCCAGGTACAGGCATAAATTAAACCCTGAGTTCAGGCACAAACCAAACCCCAGGTGCAGGAATAAATTAAACCTGGAGTTCAGGCATAAACCAAAACCTGTGTACAGGCATAAATTAAACCCTGAGTTCAAGTACAAACCAAACAACTATTCTGGAAGAGGACAAGACAAAAATGAAAGAGAAAGTAAAACAATTAAATAAAGATAAAGATTCGCTCCTGTCAGAAATTATGCAGCTGAAATATGGCTATGCTGCTTCAAACAGCATGTATCCTGACATTTTAGCAGCAGTGTGGGAAGACATTATAAATATGAAAACAGAAATTGTAAGTACTCTTAAAGAAGAGTCACAAAAACACATCTGTGAAATAAGCCGGATCATGAAAATAAAAGAAAATGCCCAGAGAGAAAATAATAATTCCAAACCCACCCAGAATATAGGGAAAAATCCTGAAGTCCTTCAAGCTATAGTGGAAAGCTCTCTACCACACAATGTCACAAATAGCAATAAAGGGTCTTCATTTCTCAGACATAACAGCTTTAGATTTCATAATACACTGGATTCTGCCAAAGATGGAGAAGAGAACATCAAAGAACATAATAATTCCAGAAAAAACACTGTCACAACTGGAGACTACATTATTAAAAATGTAAATGAAAGAAGTCTGAAATCTTGGGTTCAAGTTAAGTGTTTACCTGGGGCAGAAACTGGTCATATATTTGAGGCTATGAGAAAAATTAACTTTTCTCATTATGACACCATTATAATCAATGCTGGTGGAAGTGATATAAGTAACAATGTTCATATTGACCAGATTGAAACCAATTTTTATAACATTCTAATCAACATATACCTGGAAAATCCTAACTACTCAGTCTTTTTATGCAGTGCATGCCCAAGAATTGACACAGACATTTTTGAATTGAATGCTCTAATTAAACATTTATGTCAGGAGTGGAATCACAAAATGATAGACATTGAACATGGATTCGTGACCAAGTCTGGATTAGTTCTGGAACACTTAATGGCAAAAGACAAAATTCATCTTAATAAGAAGGGTTTATCCCACTTTCTCAATGCAGTAAATGAGATTTTCTCAATACTAAAGGACAGCTATGATGCCTATAAAAGGAATAGAAATGTAGGTCACAAACATAATTGGGACCATGCAAACTGTTCTAACCATCATCAGAAATCAAGGAGATGTTTCTACTGTTTTGAATGAGGGCATAATGTGCAATCATGCAGACACACAAGTAAAATACAGTGTCACAAATGTCTACAATGTGGGCATAAAGCAAAACACTGCAAAATGTTCCACTCAAATATGCAGTTTTATGGCTGAGGTTTCCAACAGTTAAACTTAGTTTTAATGTGTAAAATCAAATTTGAAACTCAGAACATTATAAGATGTAACATATGATGGTCCTTCACCATTTCATGCTTTAGTATCATATTGCAACTGTTATTTTAAGATCATAATAGGAACCTAGCATGCCCAGAGGTCTTTGCTTATAATTAATGTGCACCATCAAATAGCCACCTTGCCTATTGCACAGTTATATACCACAAACTCCTATAACACAGACTACTAACTCTTTTGCATGGAGAAGCAGAAAAACTGTATTAGGTCATCACTTCAAAGAATATAGAGGAAGCTGGTTCCAAGACAAATTTAGACCAATATTAAAACATGACAGTATGCAGGGTTCTGAGTTAAAGCTTTATTCCACTGTATCAGTGTTAATGTGCTGTTATAGATTTCCACTGTATCAGTGTTAATGTGCTGTTATAGATTTCCACTGTATCAGTGTTAATGTGCTGTTATAGATTTCCACTGTATCAGTGTTAATGTGCTGTTATAGATTTCCACTGTATCAGTGTTAATGTGTTGTTATAGATTTCCACTGTATCAGTGTTAATGTGCTATTATAGATTTCCACTGTATCAGTGTTAATGTGTTGTTATAGATTTCCACTGTATCAGTGTTAATGTGTTGTTATAGATTTCCACTGTATCAGTGTTAATGTGTTGTTATAGATTTCCACTGTATCAGTGTTAATGTGCTGTTATAGATTTCCACTGTATCAGTGTTAATGTGCTGTTATAGATTTCCACTGTCTCAATGTTATTGTGTTGTTATACTATTCCTCTGTTTCAGTGTTATTGTGTTGTTATAGATTTCCACTGTATCAGTGTTAATGTGCTGTTATAGATTTCCACTGTATCAGTGTTAATGTGCTGTTATAGATTTCCACTGTCTCAATGTTATTGTGCTGTTATAGATTTCCACTGTCTCAATGTTATTTTGTTGTTATACTATTCCTCTGTTTCAGTGTTATTGTGTTGTTATAGATTTCCGCTGTATCAATGTTATTGTGTTGTTATAGATTTCCACTGTATCAGTGTTAATGTGCTGTTATAGATTTCCACTGTCTCAATGTTATTGTGTTGTTATACTATTCCTCCGTATCAGTGTTATTGTGTTGATATAGATTTCCACTGTATCAGTGTTATTGTGTTGTTATAGATTTCCACTGTATCAATGTTATTGTGTTGTTATAGATTTCCACTGTATCAATGTTATTGTGCTGTTATAGATTTCCACTGTCTCAGTGTTGTTGTGTTGTCATAATATTCCTCTGTATCAGTGTTATTGTGTTGATATAGATTTCCACTGTATCAATGTTGTTGTGTTGTTATAGATTTCCACAGTATCAATGTTGCTTCATTGCATTTTTAGCTGACCTAGTTCTTGATCTTGATTCGGATTTCATAAACACTGAGTGAAAATCATTGGTCATAATCAAGGTCATTCTTGGCTTGTGTGTTAGCTCTATTTTGTAAACAACTATTTTTAAATTCATTTCCAGTGAGGGAATCATTGATTCTTAGCTAGGGCTATACTAGCCTACATGCTAATTGCCATATTATTTTACTGCGCTGTTTGAAGTAAGTGACCACGTGACCCATCACGCAGGTCTGAAATTGCATTCTTAGCTGGGTTTAATACTGAGATTTCAGTATTTTTGAGTCAGTTGTAAATTATACATTCAGGCTGAAAGGTATTCCTGTTGTTACCATTTGAATTTAGTTTTTTATTTAAAATAATTTATTCAAATACTCTTCTTCATCGAAATTCTTGGACAAAGACATTTACTAAAATTATTCGGAATTCAAAAGCCAGAATTATATTCTTGGTGACACAACAAGGAACTGTTGACACATCAGCACAAAACTGGTTATAGAGGATGTCATCGCCTTCCATCTTGGAACTTCACTGAGATTTGAACTTGGATTCAATTAGAACATTTTAGTGATAGGACTTATATTTTTCAATTCTAGGGTTAATTTTTGGATTATATTCACAAACCGTAAGTCCTTTTTCATATTTTTACCTTGTTTTCTAAGGAAATAAATTATTTTGTTAAATTTACAAAGCTTGTTGGCTTCACTCATTTCTTTGTTACTTTGTTCGAGCCTAGTCATGTAACACTAGACATACAGTATCATAATTGAGAAAGATATAGTCCTTTTTCTGCACATCAATTCTGATCAATGTTAAATAATTATTTTTTGAGGGTGGGTTTACAAAAAAAAATCACTTTATGGTTCAACTGTGCCAAAGGTTGGAGAAAGTGACTTGAAGGAGGACATTATCACTGCAAACAGATTGGAGCTGATCCAGTGGTGTGATTAAAACTCCTGAAACGTTTAATCAGCTGTGGCCTTCAAAAAGGAAAATAATCATACAAATCAATTTCTCACTTTGAGTTTGTGTGATATATGTGGAGAAAGTAGATTTTGTTGTGATATCAGTTTGATTTCTTAAGTATATTTGCTGCCAAATATTATTCTCAACACACACACACACACACACACACACACACACACACACACACACACATATATATATTAAAAAAAATTCTGGATAAATATGGTCATCAATAACTTATCTCACCTTCACCTGCTGATATACTTGTTTTGTCTAAGGGATATGTTGCAGTTAAAAAATCAAAGACTGTATTCTGGTGAAGGTTCATTATCTTGTCTGTAAAAATTAAAGGCAATAGCTTTCTCATGAGGGCATGCCCTGGCCAGCTGGCTTTCTCTTGAAGGCATGCCCTGGCCAGCTGGCTTTCTCATAAAGGCATGCCCTGGCCAGCTGGCTTTCTCATGAAGGCATGCCCTGGCCAGCAGGCTTTCTCATGAAGGCATTACTTGGCCAGCTGGCTTTCACATGAGGGCATACCCTGGCTAGATGGCTTTCTCATGAGAGTATGCCCTGGCCAGCTGGCTTGCTGATGAGAGCATGCCCTGGCTAGCTGGCTTTCTCATAAAGGCATGCCCTGGCCAGCTGGCTTTCTCATGAAGGCATGCCCTGGCCAGCTGGCTTTCTCATGAAGGCATTACTTGGCCAGCTGGCTTTCACATGAGGGCATACCCTGGCTAGATGGCTTTCTCATGAGAGTATGCCCTGGCCAGCTGGCTTGCTGATGAGAGCATGCCCTGGCTAGCTGGCTTTCTCATGAGGGCATGCCCTGGCCAGCTGACTTTCATGGCATGCTTCAGAGTGCATTAATGCCCCTTTTGATGCAAAATATCTTTAAAGGAGTTTTGTTTTCTGAAAAATGTCAAAAAATTGTTTAAAAAATATTTAAAATAAACTTCAGGAAATAATTGTTAAAACTTAAAAGCTATGTTATATTGTTTGACATACTGTACTATTTAGAAATATATTAAAAGCTAAGTGAAAATTCTTTGAAAGGTATAGACAATAGAATAAACGATAATGGTATCAAATAATTTTGTAAGTGAAATATATATAATACTTAAGAATGTGTTTAAATCATTTTTTTAATATACAAAATTCCATTATTTTAGCTGAATGAGCTCATTTCTAATCAAATTGTTACTCAATTTATGCTACATATACATTGCAAACTTGAATTTCTGATGTAATGATGGAGCATTTTATAATACCTTTCTAAATCTAATTGCTATGGGAAGAATTAATGTCTCATCTTAATGTGGCCTCATGCTCTGACCTGAGACTGAAACAAATAAAGAGCTAATACCCTGCAGCTATTGGTCAGTATAGACAACTCATGTTCTGACCTGAGACTGGAACAAATAAAGAGCTAATACCCTGCAGCTATTGGTCAGTATAGACAACTCATGCTCTGACCTGAGACTGGAACAAATAAAGAGCTAATACCCTGCAGCTATTGGTCAGTATAGACAACTCATGTTCTGACCTGAGACTGGAACAAATAAAGAGCTAATACCCTGCAGCTATTGGTCAGTATAGACAACTCATGCTCTGACCTGAGACTGGAACAAATAAAGAGCCAATACCCTGCAGCTATTGGTCAGTATAGACAACTCATGTTCTGACCTGAGACTGGAACAAATAAAGAGCTAATACCCTGCAGCTATTGGTCAGTATAGACAACTCATGCTCTGACCTGAGACTGGAACAAATAAAGAGCCAATACCCTGCAGCTATTGGTCAGTATAGACAACTCATGTTCTGACCTGAGACTGGAACAAATAAAGAGCTAATACCCTGCAGCTATTGGTCAGTATAGACAACTCATGCTCTGACCTGAGACTGGAACAAATAAAGAGCTAATACCCTGCAGCTATTGGTCAGTATAGACAACTCATGTTCTGACCTGAGACTGGAACAAATAAAGAGCTAATACCCTGCAGCTATTGGTCAGTATAGACAACTCATGCTCTGACCTGAGACTGGAACAAATAAAGAGCTTATACCCTGCAGCTATTGGTCAGTATAGACAAGTGTTTCTGATTGCTGGGCAGTATAACCCAGATGCCAGCTTTATGTGTAATTGAGAAAAATGTCTATCCCGTGTTACCAATTAAGTGCAAGGAGGGTTACCTTGTATGGTTAACTACAAATAATAACATTTCTGATGCCAAATGGACACAAGTTATGCATTGATTTAAATGTTCTTTCAACATTTGAAATTTAAAGAAATGACAATGATGGGTCAGCTGTGCAAGATTTCAAATAGGGCCTTTCTAACTGTATTAAATAGGGTCTTTCTTATGGCATTAAATCGGGCCTTTCTGATGATATTAATTAGGGTCTTTCTTACGGTATTAAATCAGGCCTTTCTGATGGTATTAAATAGGGCATTTCTTATGGTATTAAATCAGGCCTTTCTGATGGTATTAAATAGGGCATTTCTTACGGTATTAAATCGGGCCTTTCTGATGGTATTAAATAGGGCATTTCATATAGTATTAAATAGGGCCTTTCTGATAGTATTAAATAGATTGTTTAAGCAGTATCAATGCTTCAATTTTAAATAGGGCCTTTTCTGATGAAATTTCTCTGATTGTTTAGGCAGTAAAAATGCCTCCACTTTAAACAGGGTGTTTCTGATCATATTTCTCTACTTGTTTAGGCAGAATAAATGCTTTATTTTCCCACATAACTGATTCAGTCCTAATTCCAAGAAAGTCAAGCAGATCCTTATTGCATGTTTACATTGCCATATAGACTAAACCATAGAGAACAAAATAACTCCAATGAAATATTTGCATTTTCAAAATGTATGAAGTAAAATTTTTGTACAATTTAATTTGTACCATAAGTTTTTATTACATATGCCCACATATTTCTTTCGATAGCTGAAGAGTAATCAAAGTTAGATGTATATACATTAGAATTTGTTACTTAAATATATATATATCTTTTTGTCATAACTTTGAGAAATCTGGACTTGTTTAATTTAGCATTTTCAGTATAATTTGTATGAAAAGTCTTTTTTGTGCATACCAGGAGACTCGATTGACAAGATATAAATTCAGTGAAGTGTGTGCCTCTGTACTCTGCAGTAATTAGTGTATATACTGTTATGTATATCTGTATTATGTGTTGAACTTTTGTCTGTGATTGTTGATTATACTTTAAGATAATGATCATTTGTAAACAACATGTTTACTTGGATTTGAGTTCAGAACCTTGGTTTTTCTCTGGGAAATTCTATTGTCTACCTGATTTTTGTCATGATGTTTACTTGAATTTAAGTTAAAGGTCTGATCTTATTTATAGTTTGGGATAATTTTCCATTATGCTCATTGAGTTTTTTTCTGAGAATGCTGTTGTGACAAGGTCATCATTCCTATCTTAATATCAGTCTTTGGGAATCTATGATCAGAGTTTTTTGCTGTGTTCAGTTATAATTTGAGAAAAATTATTTATCTAAATTATTCAATGGAATTATAAAGTGCTCAATAACATTTGGACTAAAACACTGCTTTGGGATTTTTGAGGACTCATTAAAAAAGATTTTGATTATGCGATTGTGTTACATCAAGAGTGTTGATAATTCAAACTTTTCAAGACTATTGGTACATCAGCACATTCAAAACTTGGAATTCATTTGGAATATTCAATATTTTTGGACTTGTGATTGAAGATTTAGGATTATTTGGAATTAATTCACAATGCTGAACATTCCTTATAAATTTTCACTTTGTATCCTAGGCAAATAAATTGTTTAATTTTACAGAACTTTTTGGTTTTGCTTCTTTCTGTTGCTTAGTTTAAGACCATGGAGTTGTAACATAGTGTTTCATTAATAATAGCAGTTCAAGCAATAACATTAGTATGGAACAGTTTTGCTGTTCATTTGGATTAAATATGCAAATATAAAATACTGATGTAATTTCAGGAGAATTTAATTTTTTCAACATGAGTTTTACTTGTTAATAGCTGTAATATGGCTACTATTTGATAACAGCTGTAATATTGCTGCTGTCTGATAATAGCTGTAATGTCTGCTATTTGATAACCTCTGGCGGGGTAGCAGTCGTACTCCCATGGGGTAGCTAGCCCACCTTTGGTCCCCACCTGTCACTCAACTCTCACCTGTGGCTCCCAGTAGCTGTAGCATGCACAGCGGCCACACCACAGGCAATGGCTTCGACTGGCCAGCTAAATCAGGTTGAAGGTAGCCGTCGGGTCTTAAACCCTCGGTGATCTAGGTTTGTCTACCTAAGCATGTGAAGACTGGACCCGGCGGACTGCACGGAGGAACCACCAGCTGGTCAACGGGCAGAAAGGCGGTTACAGCAAGCGACGTGGAACGTGACTAGGGCACAGTGAGACACCATTAGACACTGCTGGCCATCCACTGCATCCTCCCATCTCCAGCCGTCTCGACTCTGTCTTGCCACTGGACCCAGATATGCGAAGACGAGAGAGTGAGGTCGACGAGTTCGCAACTCCTCCTCACTGAAATCCAATTCTCACGCGTAAGTCATGACTTCACCAGATCATTATCCCATTCCATCATCCTGCAAGTCCTGCGGCGACGGGGAAGTGGCGAAGCGGCAGGTGTGGATTCACTGGCAGCTGTAGTAACAACCCTGCACGCAGGCGGCTCAGGCTATAGGGTCGTCTTCCTGTGACCGAAGTAGCATGGGAGTTCGGCAGCCACCTGAGCATCCAAGCAGCCCTCTTCAGGACTACACTGCTCGCCTCCACAGCAAGAGGAAGGGACTAGAAAAGGTGTCCTAAACATTGTCTACTTCATCTTACCCTGGCCAGCTTACCGCGGCTGGCGGGGATCCCACTCCAGCGGTAAGAAAACAAAGAAACAGATCAAGGTGACAACTCTTACCTTAGGCGCATGGAACGTGCGCACACTCATGGATCGTGCTGGGACTGAAAGGCCTGAAAGACGGACTGCTTTGATTGCCAGAGAGCTGAAGAACAGGTACAAAGTCCAGATCGCAGCACTCCGCGAGACCCGATTTGCCGACGAAGGTCAACTGTCAGAGGTAAATGCAGGCTACACCTTCTTTTGGATTGGACACAGCGTGGAAGAACGTCGCGAGGCTGGAGTTGGGTTTGCCATCAAGTCCAACCTGATCAACAAGACAGTCGGCCCACCTAAAGGCATCAACGATCGTCTGATGACCATTCGACTGCCGTTCCCAAGAAAGCGATATGCCACACTAGTCAGCGCCTACGCCCCAACACTGACAAACCCTGATGAGATCAAGGACAAGTTCTACGATGAACTGAGATCCACTATTGCTGCCGTGCCCAGAACAGATAAACTCATCATCCTTGGTGACTTTAACGCCCGGGTTGGCGCAGATCACACCTCATGGGAAGGAGTGCTGGGAAAAATGGGATTGGCAGCTGTAACAGCAATGGCCTCCTACTGCTGGAAACTTGTGCAGCGCACGAACTGCTCATCACTAACTCTGTCTTCCGCCTACCACTTCCCAACAAGACGTCATGGATGCACCCATGCTCCAAGCACTGGCATCTGCTCGACTACGTCATAGTGCGACAGAAAGACAGGCAGGGTGTCAGAGTGACGAAGGCTATATGTGGAGCCGAGTGCTGGACTGACCATAGGCTGATCATCTCCAAACTTTACATCAGGATACAGCCTCTCAGACTTCCTCAAGGAAGCAAGACGCTGAAGCGACTGAACGTCTCCAAGCTGAAAAACGATTCAGTGAAGCAGTCCCTTGCAGATGAACTAGACAACAAGCTGGAAGCCATCACTCTAGGCTTGCATGATGTAGAGTCTGATTGGGCGTCCCTTCGGGATGTTGTCTACTCCACCACCGCCGATGTAGTAGGCCCTACCACGCGCAAGAACCAGGACTGGTTCAATGATAACGATGATTGCATTCAAGAACTGCTCGATGAAAAACACCGCACACACAGAGCGCTGCTAAATGACCCGAACTCCACATCTAAGAAAGCTGCATTCGCCAATATCAGAAGAACAGTGCAGAGAGAGCTCCGATAGATGCAGGACACATGGCTGAGCAAGAAGGCAGACGAGATCCAGTCGTATGCAGACCGCAATGACATGAAGAGGTTCTACGAGGCGCTCAAGACAATCTACGGTCCCACTAAATCAGGATCTTCCCCCCTCCTCAGTGCAGATGGGAACACGCTGATCACTGATAAGGAAGAGATTCTCAAGCGCTGGGCAGAACACTTCGACAGTGTCCTCAACCGTCCTTCCTCCATCAACGCTGAAGCCATCGCTCGCCTGCCCCAGGTCCTAACCAATGCTTCCCTCTCGGATTCGCCAAGTTTCACAGAAGTAGAGAAGGCAATTAAAAGTCTATCCAGTGGCAAAGCCCCGGGTTCTGACTCCATCCCAGTGGAAGTCTACGCAGCTGGTAGTCCCCGACTGACGCAGAAGCTTACTGACCTCTTCCAGTCTGTGTGGAACCAGGAGAAGATTCCACAGGAGTTCAAAGACGCCTCTATTGTCCACCTCTACAAGCGGAAGGGGAACCGTCAAGCATGCGACAACCACTGTGGCATCTCCCTATTATCCATCGCAGGGAAGATACTGGCCAGAATTCTGCTAAATCGACTGACCGTCCACTTGGAGCAAGGCTTGCTACCAGAGAGTCAGTGCGGCTTCAGGCAGGATCGGGGACCGTGGACATGATCTTCGCAACCAGGCAACTCCAGGAGAAATGCCAAGAGCAGAACGTCAGCCTTTACACCACTTTTGTGGACCTCACAAAGGCTTTTGACACTGTGAGTCGTGAAGGTCTGTGGAGGATCATGGCAAAGTTCGGATGCCCTGAGAAGTTCATCACCATGGTCAGACTGTTCCACGATGGCATGCTCGCCAGAGTACAGGATGATGGAGAGTTCTCCCTGCCCTTTCCAGTGACAAACGGTGTCAAGCAGGGCTGTGTTCTTGCCCCGACCCTGTTCAGCATGATGTTCACAGCGATGCTGACCGATGCTTTCCGTGAGGGTGACATTGGCATCGACATCCGGTTCAGGACTGATGGGAACATCTTCAACCTGAGAAGACTGCAGGCTAAGACCAAAGTCCAGGAAGACACCATCCGCGACTTCCTCTTTGCTGACGACTGCGCTTTGAATGCTGGTACTCAGTCTGACATGCAAGAAAGTATGGATCGGTTCTCCAAAGCCTGCACAGACTTCGGACTCACAATAAGTACGAAGAAGACCGAAATCATGTACCAGCCTGCACCCTCAGTCCCCTACACCGAACCCAGCATTACCGTCGATGGACAGAAGCTCGCTGTTGCTGACAAGTTCATCTACCTTGGCAGCACCTTGTCGCGCACAGTCTCCATCGATGAAGAGGTCACTCTCAGGATTGCTCGTGCAAGTGCAGCCTTCAGCAGACTTCACAATACTGTGTGGAACAGAAGAGGAATCAGCCTGCCAACCAAGCTCAAGGTGTACCGCGCAGTAGTACTGCCCTCCCTCTTGTACGCCTGTGAGACATGGACGGTGTACAGTCGCCATGCAAAACAGCTGAACTCCTTCCACATGCACTGCCTCAGAAAACTGCTCCACATCAAATGGCAGGACAAGACTCCTGACACAGAAGTCCTCCAGAGAGCAGAGATGACAAGCGTCTATGCCATGCTCAGAAGGTCACAACTCCTCAGGTTTGGTCATGTCTGCCATATGCCTGATGAGCGCCTCCCAAAGAGACTGTTCTATGGGGAACTCGCTGAAGGCAAGCGTTCCCGAGGAGGCCAAAAGAAATGGTTCAAGGACACGCTCAAAGCCTCCATGAAGTCCTGTGGCATTGACCCAGACAGTTGGGAGCAGCTTGCCGAAGACCGCGCTGCCTGGTGTCACCAGATCAACTCAGGTGCAGCTGCATTTGAAGAGCACCGGATCAATGAGGCCAAGCAGAAACGCCAGCAGAGGAAGAGCAGAGCCAGCACCGACCTTCAGTCCATCCAGCCCCCGGCAATTCCCTGTCCTCATTGCCGTAGACTCTTCAGAACACAGATTGGCCTCACCAGCCATCTGCGCACTCACAGACCAGCCCAGATCTGAAGTCATGGTCATCTTCGAGAACGAAGGACGAACATCATCATCATCAATATGGCTGCTGTCTGGTAATAGCTGCAATGGAAGCAGGACATTACCCCCCTGTCAATTACCCCCCTGCCATTACCCTCCCCCCATCATTTACCCCCTCAGTCTATTACCCCCCGGTTTATTACCCCCCTGCCATTACAGACGATGATGAAATTAATTGTTAATTGATGTCATGTTGGCTTTACCACAGTAAGATTCTATCCCATCAATTTAAGTGTACACAAACACAGTCTGATAAGAGTATTGGCTTCACATCAATAAAAATGATTTTAGCAGTTTAATCTGTGCTCAAGCTATACTATTGTGTTGGCTTCACCTCACTGAATCTCATTTGAGCAGAAATGGTTTCTATGTACATCATGCCCCCAAAAAACTATATAAATATAAACCGTATATATATATATATATATATATATATATATATATATATATATATATATATATATATATATGTTCTGAAAAATATAATATCACCAGAAATAATTTTACCATGGAGAAAGTTCTGAGTATATGTGAAAAGCAAAAAATTATGCACAATGGATATGTCTATGTAAAGCAGAAAGATTTAGTGACAGGTGTAATCAGTTACGAATGTGAAAAGCAACAAGGAAATGTAAACAGAGTATCTGAATGTAAAGCAAAGATCAAAGTTAAAAATGATATTGTAGTTGGATCTCTGCATGAACACACACATGCACCAGATTCAGCACGATGTGAAGTTCTGCAAGTTAGACAAAACATTATAAAAAGAGCAGTGGAAACAGAAGAAACACCTCAACAGATTCTTAGCCAGGAAATGCAGAATCTAAGTGAAGGAGCATCAGTACAAATGGTTCCTATATAATATCTTCGTCGTGAAGTTCAACGAAAGCAACAAGCTATTCATGCTCCGTAGCCTCTTCCAACTGATTGAGCAACCTTTGAACTACCAGATGAATACAAGAAACTTCCCAATGGTGAGAATTTCTTGTTATTTGATAACGGTGTAGGAGATATAAACAGAATTTTAATCTTTGGGACTGATAAAATGTCATCATTATTAGCACAATCTCCTAATTGGTACATGGATGGAACTTTTGCTATTTTGTGCCTGAGCTTTTCTTTCAATTATATATGGTGCATGCACTCATCAGTGGTGATGTCATTTCTTGCCTCTACTGCTTGCTCCCAAATAAAACTACGGAAACTTATCAACGTCTTTTCATGGAGATAAAGGCACCAAATCCCATTGCTCATCCTGCAACAGTTATGATGGATTATGAAAAAGCAGCCATGAATTCTGTTGCAGAATGCTACGCAGGAATAGATGTACAAGAATGTTTTTATCATTTTTCTCAGCATATACCGAAAAGTACAAGCTTTTGGATTTCAGCAAAGATATCAAGATGATGCAGATTTTGCAATGTCGGTTAGAATGGTAGCTGCTTTGGCTTTTGTGCCGCTTTCTTACACTGTGCAGGTTTTCGAAGAACTTCAAGAACTGACAGAAGACGATGACATGAATCAATTTGTTAGATTATTTTGAAGATAACTACATCGGCAGAAGAAGATGTTGAAGCTGAGCTAATCCTGTCTTTGTTCTTTGAGTTTGGAGTGTACACAGCCATGTTCAAAATAAATTACCTCGTACTAACAACAGCGTTGTAGGTTGGCATCGAAAAATGCAAGCTGCCATTGCTGCTGACCATCCAAACATTTGGTGCTTTTTGACAATCCTTCAAAGAGAGCAATCATTCCTGTACATGATAATTTCTCAGCGACTTGGAGGACATCCAGCAGAACCAACTCGAAAGAAATATCGTGACTGCAATGCTCGGATTATGAGCATTGTTATTGACTTTGCTAATAGAGAGCACATTGAATACTTGTAAGGATCGCACATAACATTCAGCTGTAATCATATCAATATAATATATTTTATGGTAATATAACATTATGATATGATGAATTTTATATTAAATACTGGGACAAGTATATGTTTTCAAGGCTGAGATTAATCAACTAAACTAAAAATTTACAATAAATTATGGTGAAATTTATTTCAATTTATTATTTTTTCGGGGGGTATAACAATTATATGTTGTATATAGTAATAGACGGGGGGGGGTAACAGAACAGGGGGATAATAAACCGGGGTGTAATAGACTGAGGTGGAAAAGGATGGGGGGGGTAATGGCAGGGGGTAATTGACAGGGGGGTAATGTCCTAGACTCGCTGCAATATGGCTTCTATTTGATAATAGCTGTAATACTGCTATTTGATAATGGCTGTAATGCTGTTTCAGGTACTAAATGCTCAGCAATTTAATGCCTCTGGCGTGATATTGTACTCTGATCCAGCCGACTTTGATATTAATGGAACATCAGATACATACCCTAATTCTTGGTGGATGCCAGATACTGGTGTTCAGCATGGAACCATTGGTGCAAATGGTGACTATCTTACACCATTCTATCCTGCCAGAGGTATGAATAAGACTACATTTTTAATATGGATTTTCTTTCCGGAGCCAAATAAGTCCCTGTATTACAATTCCTAAGTGTTGTGTATTTTACATGTATTAAAATTGACCTGAAATTTCTTAGATTAGATTAGCGAAAAAAGATGTTTAACTAACATTGATGTTGAAATAATTGGTCTTTCAAAAGCAAACAAAAATCATGCCAATTTCAGTATTTCTTCTGTGGTAAGACAAGGAGTCCAGCTTATTCAATTTATAAACAAGTTAGGGTGTGCTTATTACCAGACAACAATGACATTAGTAAATATTTGCAATAATTGTGTAAGAATAGCAGTGGTCTTACCATCAAGCATGGGCTTAAAATCAGACAAATATGGTAAGAAATCTAAACTTTAGGAGTCTTGATTATTTTGTGGTTGAATTTTGGTTACATAACTTCCACTTTAGCTGTTACTTGTAGTTTTTCCAATTAAATGTTTCCTTGGTCCCACTTCAGAAGAACTAGAATGTTTCAAATCTTATTTGTAAATTTGAATAAATAATTATCAACCTGGCTCCCATTCTCTCATTTCTTTTTCAAACACGAGTTTCAAGAATTGAAATTGAATTTGTTTGTATTAAGTTGTATACTGTGATTTTCTTATCCAACTATAACACAATAGTTTTAACTTCAGCTTGAGCAAGGACTTAATCTAGTCATGTTGCTTAAGTACAGCTTAGAAATAAAAATGCAATTAAGAAATATTGAAGGCATATCGATATTACCATTGGATGAGAATGCTCTACCCAGTAATTAGCAAGGTTATTTCTTTAAAATCAGAATTTTTCTGCTTTAAAAATATTCATGGCAAAAACAAACATTTGAGGGCAATTAATAATAATAATTAGGACATTAGATAAGTTGTGAAAATGTCATGAAAATTTGATATGAGATGTTGAAGTTAAAAAGAATGGAAATTGCATGTTGCATTGTATGGGCAACATAGGTGACATTAAACTCTGGCAAGATCACTTGACTAATCCTGCAATATGGAGAAAAAAATGCCATTATGGAAACATTCACCTCTAGCTGGATGATCTGATTGTTCAATGGCCTATTGGAAGCTGTTATGTGATAGTCCCAGGACTAGACAGATAGTTGAATTATAGCAGAAAGATTTTAAAACTGTCCAGTCTTTGTGATTTAGGTTATAGAGTTTCTTGTTGTTCATTGTATAACAGTTTCTTGAACAAAATGGTATTGATTTTACATGATTCTGAATTTGACCAATTTTCCTAAGTTGTGCCTGTTGTTTTTCCACATTCTACCTATATTCGTAAACCTTTAGACAGAATAACATGCATGAATTTCTCTGTGGATGGTTCCTTAATGGATTAAATTTATGCACTGCTAATTTTTACCAATATTTTACATATCTAATTATTCCATAAAAATAAATATGTGAGCATTTACAAGCATCTTTAATGATCACTTTACTTCTGCAAAAAAGTACACTCTTACTGAATATTAGATTGTCATTTTACAACTTTTTTGTTAATAAAATCTCAGCAGTAGAATTTACCATTAGTGAATATTTAAAATTCTTTTGAAGCGGTACAATTTTGTCCTTTTTTCAGAATATGCCCATCGACTAGCCATGGATGAAACTTCCATTAATATCAAGATACCATGCCAGCCAATCAGTTATGGGGATGCATTTCATTTTCTCAGGTAATGGACAATTAATTTTAGGCTGAAATTGTAAAGTGGGCTGCAATCTATTCCAATTATAAACCCAGTCTACCATCCAGATCATATTTCAAGACGTTGAGGTGAGTTTAAGGCCAGGCAAAGACATCTTTAGTAATTATTTGCCAAACTTTTGTAAATGATGATATGGGCTCATCAGCGAGCATGTTATTTTTGAAACTTTGTTTCAGTCTCATATGTAATAAAAAGGGCTCACGAGATAAAATAGTGCTGACTAGTCTGAACCGCCAACCCAGGATAGAATAGTAAAAGTTAGTGAGAACAACCAACCCAGGATAAAATAGTACAAGCTAGTGAGAACAGCCAACCCAGGATAAAATAGTACAAGCTAGTGAGAACAGCCAACCCAGGATAAAATAGTACAAGCTAGTGAGAACAACCAACCCAGGATAAAATAGTACAAGCTAGTGAGAACAGCCAACCCCAAATAAAATATTTCAAGCTAGTGAGAACAACCCACCCAGGATAAAATAGTACAAGCTAGTGAGAACAACCAACCCAGTATAAAATAGTATAATTCTACAAGCTAGTGAGAACAAACCATGCATTTAAACTATTACAGTTAATTTACATTGGCATATCAGACAATCAGATTGTGTGTATAAACAAAATACAGTAGAACTTCAAAAGTGAAGCATTGCCAGACCAAACCTTGCAGTTGAGTTTTATTTTTAGTTTTGAGTTTTAATATGGGATGTGGGTGGGAAAGGTGGAGGGAGGAACTGTCTCAGTGTCTTCTTGCTTGGAAACATTTTCATCTCTGGTACATAGCTCTTGAGCTGTTGCTGTTTAAAGTCTTTCAGCCAGACTTGGTACACATGTCAAGCATGTTGTATAGAGATGCCTTTTGATACTTAGATTTTTCTGCATTCTAGATTTTTTTATGTTTTCATAAAACAAAGCGTACCATAAGTAGTTTATAAATTAAGTAGTTTATAAACAGATAGTGCTGAACCATCATGGGTACAGCATAAGTAGCATAGAAACTGAGTCATGGACAATAAGGTATAGAATAAGTATTGTAGAAACTGAGAGTCATGGACCACAGGGTAGAGCACACATAGTATAGAAATTGAGCCATGGACCATAGGGTACAGCATACATAATATAAAAATTGAGTCATGGAACATAGGGTACAGCACAAGTATTACAGAGATTTGGACTCTTGGACCATAGGGTACAGCATAAGTAGTATATTAATTGGGAGTCATGGACCATAGGATACAGCATAAGTAGTATAGAAATTGAGTCATGGACCATAGGGTACAGCATAAGTAGTGTATATATTGGGAGTCATGGACCATAGAGTGCAGCATATATATAGTATAGAAATTGGGAGTTATGGACCATAGGGTACAGCATAAGTAGTATAGAAATTGGGAGTTATAGACCATAGTGTACAGCATAAGTAGTATAGATATTGGGAGTCATGGACCATAAGCAACTTTCAGCATTAGTTGTTATGTAATTGGGGGACCTGGAGAATTTGTCATCTTCAAATGACTCTATTCCTGGGTCATGGACAAGAGAATCCTTTACAAATAGACTGATCAAGTCATTATAGTAACACCAGTTATTTTGAATTAAAACACTTGAATCTTCTAAAAACTTAAGTGTTTGTATCAATACAGATCAATTTGAGCTGATTACACTTTAATACTTTTACCATTTTGAAAAAGATATTGTTTTGTTCAGATCATGTTCTTCTTGCAATTATTATTCATCCTTGTTCTTAATGAAGAACTGAGCTTTAATAGGATAACAGAGATAAAATATTTTCCTGTGTATGATACACAGGTCCCAAATGATTACAGAATAGACCCAGGCTTGCCATCACAAAGTGTGCCAGAATATCAATGCCCATGTGGCTTGCTTAATTTTATAAGTAGAACAAACAATATAGACATAATGATCTGTTGGAATAGTATGCAACACAAGATCTGGTTCTTCCATAATAAAACTCAAAATCTTACTTGAAAATATTGAAAATATTTTCTGATAAATCAAAAGGCTGCAATTGTCAATTTTGAATACTATTTCCAAGTCAGATGTAAATTTTGTTACTCAAAGCACTGAATAATTTTTTTAATGATGAAGGGGCCTAATTCCTACAAAATAAAACTCCAAATCTTACTGGAAAATGTTCAGTGACCAGACATTTGCCAATTTTGAGTAATATTTCCAAGTTTGGAGTAAGATTGTATTACTCATAGTGTTGAGTAAAGTTTGATGATGAAGGGGCCTAAACCTCCATGATGAATCTTTAGTCAACTCCAGCTCTTCATAAAAACTAGTCTGACCAATCAAAAAGACTATTTATCAATTTCAAGCAATGAGAAACACTTTTGCTTGAAATGTTTAGTAATGTGTTATGATGGAGTGCTGAGTCTGCTGTTATAGTTTACATGTTATCCATGAGCATTATAGATAATAAGAGATATACTGTGTGCTATTTATCATTTACATGTTATCCATTAACATTATACATAATAACAGACATACAGTATGATATTTGTTATCATTTACATGTTATCCATTAACATTATACATAATAACAAATATATAGTACACTGTTTGTTTACCTTTGATTTATGAATACTATAAATAATAACATTATACTCTTTGCTAAGGTAATTACTTTATTATATTAAACTGGCACACACCTTAATTTTTCTTGACATGTATCAAAAATGAAAACTAAGTTTATTTTGTCTCCTAGTATAAAAGAGAAAAGAATAACACACCTCAGTGCAGCTTTTTTCACTTGCTGACATTGTATTTATATAATGAATAGCCCATACCTCATGATTAAAACTTTTTAACAATTAACTTAGGACATGAACCCATCCTATTTGTTTGACCAATTTGTTAGGTTACCCCCACACCGACCATTTTTCATGTGACAAATACTGTACATACGCGACTGTAAAGAGCTGATCTTTAGATTTTGAAAATGAAAAAGATTATCTATTCAAATGACTTTAGTTAAATGATTCTAGAATATTCTGAGTTAAAAATTACAAAGATTAAAGTATGGTTTACACTGATGATAGATAATAATGTGTAATCATGTATAACAGCAATTATCTGTGAACACTGTCAGCAGATCAGAGTGCAGTATGTTTATACCATCTGAAATGAAGAACATATTGTACTAGCTATTTGCAACTGAATACAAGTTCTTTTAACATGGTAAGAAAAGTCATTACTAATTTCAGGGAACTGGGTGGCCCATCGGCTCCTGATACCTGGAAAGGAAAACTAAATATAACATACAGGATTGGTCCTGGATTTGCCAATGCAAACAGGTAATTTTGAGAATATTCTGAGGCTCCTTTTCACTTAGCACTATAAACACAAGATTTTTATAAGGTCTAATGTAAAAGATTTGTATAAGCCCTAATGTACAAACATCATTAATAAGTGTTTAGTGTTGCATAGAACTTCTGAAAATTTCATTATCAGTTTTTGCTACTGCATGCAAGGCTCTTGAATTAGTCAGTTTCAATATGTCATTTTATGAAAAAA
This sequence comes from Megalonaias nervosa, assembly GCA_016617855.1. Taxonomy (NCBI): domain Eukaryota; kingdom Metazoa; phylum Mollusca; class Bivalvia; order Unionida; family Unionidae; genus Megalonaias; species Megalonaias nervosa. Next base: position 69,789 of record JAECUM010005628.1, read on the forward strand.
GCCAATTGTCAAATTTCTAGTTAGATTGGTCTCAAGTGTAATCCTGTATTCATTTACATATCTGTCCTGTCCAAAATCTTTCATCCCAAAATTTACCGATATATTAACTTTCATTATTTGAAAATATTAACCATTTCATTTTTTCCAGTATATTTTTCAGACTAAATACCTTTTAAAATACCAGTAATTTATGGCTGAGAGACCTGCCCCATCATATCTCTAGATGGTATTAAAAGAATTTCCCATGCCTGGCTATCATGTCTAATTCTATCATAATATTTCCATCACAAATTTTGTTTCTGCTCAAAATACAGTTGATTGATAAACTCAAGCAAGATTTGGTATAAGGCTTTACATTAGGAAAACAGTTTGATTTCCTTCATTTTATGACAAAATTTTATTTAGCTATAACAGTTGTTTATTTGGACAAAGCCCCTTCCTTCCATTAAAACAAAAATAAAAGATTTGAATCAAATTCAGTTTCATGTCAACATGCTATAGTTTCATGATCTGCTGTTAATTTTACTTATCTATAAATATAGTTTGTACCTTGGTGTCATTTGTGTTTCAGGAGGGTGAAACTGACAGTGAACAATTACCTAAAGGTTGTAACAGTGGAAAATGTTATTGGAATTATAAGGGGGAAGGTTGAACCAGGTATTTCAAAATTGACCTTTGTATACTTAATATTTTTAATCTTTAGTAAAGATATCTCAAAACAATAATATCATAGCTACTAGCATTAGTATTATGCAATACTTGTGTATAATATCATAGCTACTAGCATTAGTGTTATGCAATACGTGTGTATAATATCATAGCTACTAGCATTAGTGTTATGCAATACTTGTGTATATTTTAGACTTTTTGACAAGGAGCAGGCTTGTTATATATTTCACTTTGAAAAGGGTTGAAACACACACAGACATATCCCCAACAACTTAATCACAGAGAACAGTTACATGGAACAGTAAGACTAATGTCTGGACTTAGACATACTGTACTTGATAATTGTTCTAATATCTAAATGTAGACATATATGATGCATGTTCTAACATTTTGGACATGGACTATATTGGTCATTGTTCTAACAGCTGGACATAGAACTACTTTGTTTGAATTTAGAAATATTTGATGCTTCTTCTTCTAATACCTGAACATATACGTACTTGATGCTCTTTGTGACATATGGATATAAATCAGCCTGATTATTGTTCTGATGTCTGGACTTAGACCAGTTTGATGCTTGTGCTGGCATCTGGACATGTTACTGTAACATACTTGAGGCTAATTCTAATGTCTAGACAGAGACATACTTCATCTTTGATCTGACGTCTGTACACATGCATACTTGATTCTTGTTCTAATGACTGGACACAGATGTGATACTTGTTCTGACATCTGGACATGGACACAGACATATTTAATACTTGCTTTAATGTCTGACACAAACATGCATAAATTTTTGTTCTATCCCCTACACACACACACACACACCCACACACACACACACACACACACATTTTATGCTTGTTCTGACATCTGAATATACTTAATATTATCATACATGTCATAACATGCCGTCTCACACGAAAAACATGATTTTGGACCCCAAGCCACCTGACAGGGTTGTGTTTTGAAAAACATGACTTTTAGGAATCTTAGCTGCAACATATTTTTCAAGAACAAAAAATACCAAAAAACATTTCTTGACTGCTGCATTATAATTAGGCCTGTAGTCAGTATGTATGAACAGTTAACAGTCCTGCTCAAAGTTTGGCTAAGCTTGGGGCAAACAGTTAACAGTCCTGCTCAAAGTTTGTCTAAGCTTGGGGCAAACAGCTGATAATAAAGGCAATTAAAAGCTATGGGGGATGGAGTTTAACAATCATATTTCAGAGATTACTTAATTGTCTGAGAATAGCTAGGCCTGCTAGGGTGATACACTGAGCCAGATTCTGCTGTAGGGAAAGTCCGTTTCACTAATTTGCATAGATAAAGTATGCAAAGTAGAACAACCCAGTGTGTCTAAGTAAAGTACATAAAAATAAAAGTGCATCAAAGAGACATCACTGCATTGAAAATGAATATTGAAGCTAACTTTAATAAAATTTGTGATTAGTGGCAATGTTTCTTTGAAGTCAGACTTTTAATCCATATATAAAATGCAAAAGATAATTATTTCAGTTGTTGGAATAGTGTTCAAGTGTGATCATTTTTGATGAGTTTGCTTCAAGAAGCAATATGCTATCAACAAAGCAAGCAAAGTCCAACAAAGTATAAATTTCATAACTCCAGGTAGATGTAGTTTCACCTTGTGAATCACAGTGGCAAGGGGGAACATATAACTGATTACACATATTGCAAACATATCTACGTTAGTCATTCTGAATTATGCGATGTCCGTCAAAATAGGAGCACCATCTGTAAGTAACATAACTGACACGCTGATCTGAACATTCAGATTAGTTCTCTTTATTCTCGTTTCACTTTCTTAATTTTGTTAAAACACTATTAATTAACTGATGTTTTTGAGGATGATTTTAGCTACAAAATAGATTGATTGAAAGACAACAATAAGCATTTGACTGTTGATTTGTGTTGATAAAGTGTTACCACCCAATCTGGTCAGAGGTATTTATTGCTGCTGCATTACCTGTAAAGACACTGTTAAACTTAAAAATGTTATGTTCTCCACCTTCCACCAATGAAATGGTCATTTCAAATGTGATACATATTCATTTTTCTATAGAGATAAGCATATTTCATAGTCAAACAGATACAGTTCTGACAATACTAATGTAATGTTGGTCATGAACAACTCAGTTCTGACCAGGATTCACCAAGAATCCATCAGGGAAGTTTGGAAAATAGTACCTTCCAATGTCTAGCTAGTGCAAAAAAGAATGTTAATGACACTTGCATTACCTTCAAACCCCATATTGAACTGTTGAAAGGAGCAAAGACTGCACCAAGTTAAGCATATATTTTGCCATCCAGTGAAGTTTAAAGACTGAAACTTGATGTATGTTTTTATTTAATGACAGTATGGGTGTGATTATCTGTGTGCATGTGTGTATGGGTGTGATTATCTGTCTGCATGTGTGTATGGGTGTGATTATCTGTTTGCATATGTGTATTGGTGTGATTATCTGTTTGCATGTGTGTATGGCATTGATATTAGACCATACTAAAACTACCAACTATTGTTTTTTCTTTGTAAGTGTTTTAAATGCTTCGAAAAAACAGACATTAAGTTTTTATTTTATTATTCAGATTTAAATGTCCAAACATTTTCCATAGGCTTATATGAATAGATAGCTTATTTTCAATTCAGTATTGTTTATTTGGTTACATGCAGTGACCCTCATAGGACCTTAAAACACACTTTTCGAGTCTTAACCTGCCTCCCCGCCACTCAGCACTGTTTGGGAATATGACAGGTATGTATTAGAGACAGATTCTATATAAGAAAGACAAACACCCCAAAAACCTGGGGCTAGTATTAATCTATGAATTTGAAAATGAAGTGAAAAATTATACAAGGATTCACCTTGATGAGATTAAATTTTGATGAACTGTATCAAACTCAAGACATCTTGCTTCTATTTATTGACTAAATAGATTTAAAACAATGTCATTATTTTTTTCATTATCTAGACAGGTATGTGTTGCTAGGCAACCACCATGATGCCTGGGTGTTCAGAGCAATAGATCCCCTGTCAGGGACAGCAGCTCTCACTGAAATTACACGGGTAATGGGAAAAATGAAACAGTCAGGTAAGTTCAATATCTGTTGAACAGTATCTACCTTGGTCTGGTATCAGTGTCTTCATGTAATATGTCTTGCGGTGTTCTCAGTTGCTTATATATTATGGACCCTTCCCACAACAAGTAATGGACCTAGCGAATGTGGATCATTTTGGTGGGGCCCCCCGTGAGTACGACGTTTGGAAATAAACTTTTAAAAAAACTTTATATGATATTGAACTTAAAAGTTTCTTCCATCACTTTAAAATTACTCTCTCTCTCTGTATATATATATATATATATATATATATATATATATACTATACTATATATATATATATTATATATACACACACACATACACAATCAAACCTGTCAAAAGTGGCCGCCTATGGGAAATGTTAAAACTGACTTTGTACTTTGACAGGTTGCATGTATACACAGGTTACCTTTTAAAATTGGTTTGAGAACAAATACCATAAACTGAATATTATTGTTTTTATTATTATTATTATTATTATTATTATTATTATTATTATTATTATTTTATCAAGCTTGTTTTATGTACACTATTCAGCAGAATAATAAGATATGCATATATTTTGTTGTTTCCCAGATTTATGTTGACACAAAATAAGTGTATCCTTCACACTTTAATCAGCCCATGTTTTAATCCATCAGTGATCTTTGTTGGTTTGTGCAGTATGTCAAAAGACTAATATCATCACTACCAATTGAAAGAAGACATAAGACAGAGGGCTGACTCTCTGGGCTTCTAACTCCTGTAGATTAGGCTTGAAAGCAGCTGTTTATGCTTCACAAACTATATCTGGTGGATTAGCCAGTTGCTCAGTTGACCAAAATTAAATGACAAGAGTCTTATGTGAGGCCTGCGATGAATAGGGAATCAAAAGAAGCAGTATATAGCTATTATTTGTGATACATGAACTGAAATTTCATCTGCCTTCACAAACAAGTTAATTTTGAATAATCCTTTACCCTAATGAAAAGGTATGTAACTTGTATGTCTGCTCAAAGATGAACTATTTTCCTCAAGATAGCTTTAATTCCTCAGCATATAGATGAATAATAATATTTATTTTTGTCACACTAGCATGAAGGCAAGTTCCATTTCTACTGCAGTAACAAAACTACTTTACACGCCATCCAGCAAACAAATTGGTTCAACCTCTACCCTAATGATAAAAACAGTCTCATATTTGAATGACAAGATGGCACCTTTGTGTTATATCGATAATATGTCTGGAGTAAGGTGAGTACTAGCAAGATAACAAATATTTGCACTTTGATTTCCATGATATTCCATCACCTCAGCAATGTCTACTTCACTGACTCTGGATACATTTTTTGCTTAAAGTTTATTTCTCAAGCTCTGTTCATGCTTAAATCATGAGCAACAGAATGATAAAATCTCTGTACTAGGGTATGTGAATGAGTTTGAGGAACTCTGACCCAATTGAACTCTGACCCAATTGAACTCTGACCCAATTGAACTCTGACCCAATTGCATCTGCTCATTCTCCTCCTCTGATGTGTCCATTTCAGTTTCACCCTACTATTAAATGATGGATGAAGTATGAAAGCTTATAAGGCAATAAACTATTATTGTCTTATTTATCCAGATCTGTATCTTAAGCTTTCTGTTTCTTTGGTGACCAATATCATCTTTTGTTTGGAGAAGGTTTTGAGGGCACAGAATGAACTTGATCTTTTGCTGCTTCTGTAATGTTATTTGCTATTGAAGAATAACTGTAATGTTATTTGTTATTGAAGAATAACTGTAATGTTATTTGTTATTGAAGAATAACTGCAATGTTATTTGTTATTGAAGAATAACTGCAGAAGGCATTCTATACTATTTATTAAATACAAGACATCATTACAGTTAGGATGGGGAGTAAAGACTGCCCTGAAAGTATTTTTCCCATGGAACATAAACCCTAGCGAATGTATAACGTAAACCAGCTTTTGGTGTATATCAGTTCTAATCCAGTGTGGAATATCTGATTACTTTTACTGTCATGTGATATTTCAAAGTTAATTAGATTAAGGCTTACACTACAGGTTCCTCCCCACAGCTTTGCATAGTGTAGATGACTAGACACAAGGCCAATAGGCAACCAGACTTTAGAAGGATTGGTCATTTCCCTCTTCCATACTGCAGCTCATTGTTTCAATGTTCTCTTACATAGTACGTTTGCCTGTTTAGTGACTCAAGCCTCCTGCCCTGGGTTCAAAAGAGTTCCAGGTAGGGATATTGACAGGGACCTGGTTTTGCACTCCATTAGAGTTGCTTGAAGCTATGGAGCTTAATGTTTGAACACTGGTTAACATACTTTAACACATCAGTGTCTTTGCAGTTATCTCCTTCAACCATCTGAGTCACTGTCAGAAGCTATCTTGGAATGGCTTACAGAGGCTGTTGCCAAGATGGCGACAAACTTGCTTTCTATATTGATGGTACTTTTGGTGGAACTTCTCCATCTTTGTAAGGATGGTGTATTCAGTACCTTGAAGTTTTTGTTGGAACACAACAAGGATCTGTTGATATCAGCCTTCCATGACATGGAGTCTTTATTCGGTGGTTAAACCAGATCGGTTTGCTTTTCCCCATCATCCACTATGTTGATAACTGTTAAGATAGGATTTATTTCGTTTGGTTAATACACAACATCCTCAGATGAGCAATATCAGGGGATTTCTCACTTTGTTGATGAATGACAGTGACTTGTCAGGGTTTAATCACCAGTTAGGTGAAGTTAAATATGACTCCTGAAATTACTTTTTAAATGTGCAACATAATTTCATTCTTAACAATGGCAGGCACAGTCCATTGTTGTACATGTGTCTGTATACTTGTACATAAAATATATATGATTTTCTATGTCTAAAATACATTTACTTTATAACTATATTTTAATTTAGATGTATGGACTATGTAGTCTGATATAAAGAATTCTTATCTATCTTATTATGCAGTTTTGTTTATGTGGGAATGAAGGTCTTCATACATCAATGTACAGTTGATGTTACCCCAAACAGGATGTCACAGATACTGTCTCTCACAATTAGAGTCTTGGAAAAGTTTAACTGACTTTTAATGTGTTATCTGCGGGGAAAAGGAAAAAAGAATAATGATTTGCTTGACAGCTAACTTTAATTTAACATCACAAAGCATTAATCTCATTATCATTGTAGACATGGGCATTAGAATATGTTAACATGAAGTTATCTTTAACTCAACAGCTGACAGCACAACACATGGATAAACAATCATGCATTAGAATCTGAATGGTTTTACATACTTAAGGGACCTAGACTAGAGTGCATATCTGGATTTAGTCTTACTAAATATAATGAAGGTGGATGATGGATAGAAAGAAAAGAAGAATGAGTGGACTCTCAAAATGATAGTAAACTGTCAGATAAGACTTTCTTGTGTGCTTGTCTCTACTTCTTTCTCCTGGAGACCTTGAACATGGCAGCATATCTAATTCCTCAAAGAAGACTTTATTTTGAGGCCTCTGCAGTTTCTGCTGATAGCTAACTGGAGATCTAACATGGACCCACACTCAACACTGACATTTGTAGGAACCAAGTTGTGTCACCACCTGAGATGATGGCTAAATCAAGACAGGTTTCTGGCCGTCTCCTGAACAACAATGCTTTAGCTTCATGCTGGGGTGCTCACCTAGAACCAGATGATGTAATCTTTTAGGGCATTTCTCCAAGCACTAATAGGGATCATCATCTACATGAGACACTTTCCATGATTGCTACAGACAACCAGACAACACATTTGTTGTGCCATACCTTAGATGTCAATTAAGCACTCCTGTCCCATTTTGCTTGTAAGTATGGAAGCTCTAAAGATGGATAACTTTAGACAGGTTTATTCTGTGAGTCTGCTATATTCCAGACAAGAGAAATATCCTGGTTAAGTATCTGTCAAGACAGGAATGGACAGTCCTCACATAGGATTGAAATCTTACCTTCTCTTTCTCTAGCATAAGCAAGGAGAAAACTTAATGCTTTTTCAGTGAGTGATGGTTGCCAATGATTCAAAATTATGGCAACTATGATTCAGTCTTTCTTCATTGGGCAAGATTAGTTATCTTTTGTAGCCCCTGATCCAACTGAAATACCTTATCACAGTCACATTTTGATGTCCTAGGGATGATCAAACTTTAGTCTTTGCTCGGTTAGACCTTATGTTTCCATTTGGCTAAGTGAAAAGGACCAAAAATGGTTGCAGTCATCTCTTTCTCCCTCTAAAAGGTATCTCTGACATTTTGGCAGCCACTGTCTTGAGGTGGATTATTCTATTGAGCATTTTAATCTCCTGCTAACAGAGATCATTTCTTTGTGAGAATCAATGCCCATGAAGTTTTGGCTATTGCTGTATTGTGGTACTTCTTATCATTCTTCTCTGGATGATGTCATGAAAGCTATTTTCTGGCATTTTCATTCCACCTGCTCTACATTATACCTTTAGTTAATGTTGTAGCAAAGTGAAGGCATCTATGCATTAGGCAGTCAAGCAAGTTATCAAACCATCCTTGAGTCTGCAATAGATTACCCTACTGACATGGCATGTTCATTTTGACAGTTGGTTATAGGGCCATCAGCCTCCCTCGGGGTTGGAAAAGTAATGAATATAAGACTAACGTACATGTAATGTGTATCTGCCTTTATAATGTGGATTTAATATTGAAATAGTTACCTGTTATTTTCAGTTTTTTTTATTGTCTCTTCTTTTATTATCCTTTTGTAATTCACATTCAACTGCAAACCAGGAAAGTACTATAATAATATCAGGTAAGTAAACTTAACAAAATTAAGATTAGTTTACCAACAAAACCTGCCTTTTAAAAAGATTAGCAGTTAAAATGTTAATTAAAAAAAATTAAAAAGAAAAGAAAACTTTAGTTAGAAAAGGGCCAACATATTGTCGCCAATAATACTTTAGACTGAATTAATTTTCCGCATGTTACTATTTACAGTAGCTACTGGATACTGGAAAAAATCTACATGGAGGGGAGCTATGTAATCGTTGATTACGCTGTAGTTGGGAAAAGAATTTTGTGGTTTAAGTTTTTGTCTTGCATTTACTCTTCTTTTAGATGTTTTAAAATTCCTTGAGAAATAAAGTTTATTTAGTTATCGTTTATTAGACATTTGAAGTATGCCTGAATATATGTTAATATATGAAAGCTGTACATATAGATCCAAAGTCATTTAATCACCTGTTTTGTTAAATTGGCATAGTTTTCAACAACCTTTATTTCCACAAAAAGCTATGCTACATCATTGTTTCATGATATAAATAAATTTATAATAATTTTACTGCAAGAAATAGTGTTCTTTCTTACTTTATACAGAAAATAATAGTAGTTCTTCACAATTAAAGGGTAAAATAAAGATCTTTTCAAAATGTTTGCCTTTTGAATGTTTTTACTGATCATAGATCAGAAGAGCTTATGGAATGGCTTGTTGTCCATCCATAGTCTGTCCATTAGACATTTTTGTTAGTGCTACTGCTCCTAAAATCATGGTAGGTTGCCATGAAATTATACAGCTATACATATATCAGAAGGTCTAATTGGTCCTAAATGGAAATAGTGCTGCTCAGACAGCTAATATGGCCACCGTGATGGTTATCTTGAAAATCTTCTTATATCAACTCCTACTGAATGGAAGGTCATATCTACATGAGGTTTCACCTAAAGTCCTTTTTCTCAAATAAAAATTGTCCCAATCTGACATCAACTATGGCCACCATGGTTGCTATCTTGAAAATCATGTTGTTATCACTGTATCTCCATTATTGATCTTCATATTGTCACTAAATGACTTTGAAAGGTCTAGTGTGCCCAAAATGAAAATGTTGCCAATTTGACATATGGCCATCTTGAAAATCTTGCTATCACTACTACTCTTAAACGGACGGACCTATGTGAAAACAATACTAATTTGACATCCAGTATGGTCACTAAGGTGGTGTCTTCTGCAATGCTGTTTTGGCTATTTCTCTTTGTCATATCAGCATCATGATTTCATGAAAAGATCTCTTATAATTTCTGGTTGGGTCAAAATGAAAATGGTGCCAACCAGATGCCAAAAATTGCTACCATGGAGACATGTTGAAAAATCAATCTTCTTATTGTATGACTTGGTGGTCATGTCAAGATGGCAGACATCGAGGACTTCTTATAAGGTCTGGTTGATCTTAAATGAAAATAGAGTTGATTTAATACCTAATATGACTGCTGTAGTGGTAATCTTGGAAATGACTACTAATCCTGAAAGGACGGTCAATTATTGACATGGGCTTTTCACCAAACATGTTCTTATTATGTCTAAGTTGGTCCCAAATGAAACGGGTTTCATACTGACATCCAGTATAACCAATGTCTTGAAAGTCTGATATCTCTGAATGGATTCAACATGAGATTTTCACTGAAATACTTCTTAGTGATGTCCTGTTGGTTCTAACTTAAATGTCTTAGTCAAACTTAGTGTGTGGACATGTTCATTGATTTTATATCTTGACATTGTCTGGGACATGTTCATTGATTTTATATCTGGACATTGTCTGGGACATGTTCATTGATTTTATATCTTGACATTGTCTGGGACATGTTTATTGATTTTATATCTTGACATTGTCTGGGACATGTTTATTGATTTTATATCTGGACATTGTCTGGGACATGTTCATTGATTTTATATCTGGACATTCTCTGGGATATGTTCATTGATTTTATATCTTGACATTGTCTGGGACATGTTCATTGATTTTATATCTGGACATTGTCTGGGACATGTTCATTGATTTTATATCTTGACATTGTCTGGGACATGTTTATTGATTTTATATCTGGACATTCTTTGGGACATGTTCATTGATTTTATATCTGGACATTCTCTGGGACATGTTCATTGATTTTATATCTGGACATTCTCTGGGACATGTTCATTGATTTTATATCTGGACATTCTCTGGGACATGTTCATTGATTTTATATCTGGACATTGTCTGGGACATGTTCATTGATTTTATATCTGGGCATTTTCTGGGACATGTTCATTGATTTTATATCTTGACATTCTCTGGGACATGTTCATTGATTTTATATCTGGACATTCTTTGGGACATGTTCATTGATTTTATATCTGGACATTCTCTGGGACATGTTCATTGATTTTATATCTTGACATTGTCTGGGACATGTTCATTGATTTTATATCTGGACATTGTCTGGGACATGTTCATTGATTTTATATCTGGACATTCTTTGGGACATGTTCATTGATTTTATATCTGGACATTCTTTGGGACATGTTCATTGATTTTATATCTGAACATTCTCTGGGACATGTTCATTGATTTTATATCTGGACATTCTCTGGGACAAGTTCAATGATTTGGTATCCACAATATTAGGTTCAAGGTCAAAGGCAATGACAAAAAGTTTGTACAGCAGTTAGAAGTATATTGTAAAACATGTTAACTTGGATGTGTAAGGAAATATTTATATTATCAAATTTGGTTTGTTTGGGTTCCTAAACCATATCTTACATCGTTTCAGTTCTCAGCAGTTCAAAATAATAAATTGACAGGAAGAAACTGACTTATCTTAGATTTATGGAAATTCCTCTTGGCTAGTAGAGCATCAGTCCTGTAACTCTTATTTAAGTTTAAATAGTTCAGTGGAATTTATTCATCTAAAATGTGTTTTTATTTAATGATAACAATTTTAAACTACTGCAGGTATTCGACCTCAGAGAACAATTGTTTTTTGTACATGGGGTGGAGAGGAAGTTGGTTTAATTGGATCAACAGAATGGGTTGAGGTCAGTTATAAGTCAGTTTGTATGTACCTTTGTCTCTTTGCATGTACCTTTGTCTTTTTGTCTCTGCCACTCTTTTACTTTTGGTAATCTTCTGTCAGTACATGTTTTGTTAAGTGTAACATGTCTTTTATATAAAATGTGAGTTGTTCATACATCAGTAGATAGTGATGCTATAAATTCTACTCTGGGTCTTTATTATATATAGTAACGACTATGTGGTTCTTCAGCACCCTAAACAAGAATCGAGAAAACCATATATTCACCCTCCTTGGGGTAAAAATCAATAATTTTATCATGCAAACTCCTGTCAGTACTCTTCATATTCAAAACATTTCTTTTTCACAAGAAACTATGCTTGAGGCATTACATCAGATTTGTGACAACATATCGAGTGACAACTCACTGAACATACAATTCACTGATATAACAATTTGCTTTCAAATTTACCTTAAGAATAACACTCCTTGAAATGTTTTTATAAATACTACCCAATTTTTCATTTCATATTGAATGAGAACTAATTTAACACACAATTCACTGATGTTACACCTTGCTGGATAACACTTTCACCATTAAAACCTCATGCCTGAAGAAAAACTCTCCAATGCCAGACAACTTGTTCAATGATAAGCTTGCTTCAAGAATCGTATGGACCAATGCAACATCTTGTTGAATGATAAGCTTTCTTTAAAAATCATATGGACCAATGCAACATCTTACTGAATGATAAGCTTACTTTAAAATCGTATGGACCAATGTGACATCTTGTTGAATGATAAGCTTGCTTTAAAATCGTATGGACCAATGCAACATATTGTTGAATGATAAGCTTGCTTTAAAAATCATATGGACCAGTGTGGCATCTTGTTGAATGATAAGCTTGCTTTAAAATCATATGGACTAATGCAAAACCTTAGTGAATGATAAGCTTGCTTTAAAAATTGTATGAAACCACACATACTTAACTTTGTCATCTTAGAATGAAAACAACCAGGGAACTCTTCAACCATAGTAACCCTTCGAAACTTTTGCTTATTTTAAATTTAGCTGGATTAAAATGCAATACATGTACTGCAATTTTGGAGGACATTTCCCCACTATAATACTTTATATTATATATATATATATATATATATATATATATATATATATATATATATATATATATATATTTATGTGATTTATGTTTGGGTGTGAGTGTCAGTATCTGCCTTAAAAATCACACACATTGAAATGTGTTTGGGAATACTGTCCATTTTATTTCTTCTTCATATATATAATAAGAATATATAATAAGAATATTTGGGTGTAGGGATGAGGCTTTAGTTCTTGTTTGCAAAATAAATGGCTGATCCAATCTGTGTGCAAAATATTACTGTTAATTAAATTATTGATTTATTTTCTCTGATGCATGTTTCTGATTTATTTTTGTGTGCAGTTTGCATTGTCTCTGATGTTCTGTCTGTCTGTCTGTCTTTTAAAACCACTCATTGTACTCTTTAATTTTATTTCATTGAATATTTCTATATGACTTTATATATATATATATATATATATATATATATATATATATATATATATATATATATATATAATGAGAGAGAGAGAGAGAGAGAGAGAGAGTCATCAGAAAGATGAGGGCAGTGCTTCAAATAACATTACTGGAGCATTATAGTAACACTTCTTGTATACTTCAGTTTTATTTTAATTTGAATGGTGGCCATGTGAATTGTTACTATTACCTTCTCATTTGCATACTTTTCAGTATATTACATGGTATTTTCATGGTGTGAAGGGTCATTTGCCCTGTGTTTGCATGATTGACCATTGAAGAGTATTACATGGTTATGAAGGGTGGTAGATGACTGGTGATAAACCTATCTAATATTTCATTCAGTCTTCCATAGCTAGTTACCTATGGTCACTGGAAGTGATATCTGTATGATCATGGTGTTAATAGTAGTACTTCCATATCTAATTACCTATGGCCTTTGGAAGTGCTGTCTGTATGGCCATGGTGTTAATAATAGTACTTTCATATTTAATTACCTATGACCTTCGGAAGTGCTGTCTGTATGACCATGGTGTTAATAGTAGTATTTCCATATTGAATTACAGTACCTATGTCTACTGGAAGTGATGTCTGTATGACCATTGTTACATGTAGGCTCGTACAAAAATAACAAGAGAAAAGAGTGAAGCCAACAAGCTTTGTAAATTTTAACAAAATAATTTATTCCCCTAGAAAACAATGTAAAAATTGGAAATAGGACTTACGGTTTGTGAATATAATCCAAAATTTAATCCTAAGATTGAAAAATATAAGTCCTATCACTAAACAGTCCTAATAGAATCAGGGTTTGAATCTCGAAGAAATTCCAATATGGAGGCGATGATGTCAGATTAACTTGTTGTACTGGTAGTAACAGATCCTCGATTGAATCACAGTTTATAATGTTTCCTTTAAACTCCAGAATAAATTTCCACTGAATTTCTTTCTCCCAGAACATTTATAAATATAAAGCACTTATTTAGTTTTCTAGAGAATAAATTATTAAATTCCAAAAACAAATCAACTTCAAAAACAATCTGGCTTCAACAATATAAACACCTTGTACCTTCAAGGTGTGGACATACATCTGACTAAATCTACTAGAGAACATCTGTTTAAAACCATGATTTTAGATCACATGGTGCTTCATGTGATAGGCTACGTGATTTACTAATTTGAACAATGCAATAAAAAAAGCCATTTATTATGTATGCAAGAATAGCCCTATCTAAGAATCAAATTCTCACACTGAAAATATATAAAAAAGAAAGACTGTTTACAGTTCAGCTAACATGCAGGCCAAAATGACCATGGCAATAACCAATCGTATTCACTCGCTGTTTACAAAATCTATGAACTAAAATTAGTGCTGAAGAAATCTTATAATCTAATCAGGTCAAGCCAATTTTCCGAAAAGAGACTTAAATCCAATGAAAATTATCATTACAATAAAATGTAATGAAACAAAATTAAAATAAAAAAGAATTTAAAACTAACACACAAGTAATTTAATTACATATTTGTAGCACCATTGGTGTTATTAGTAGTACTTCTGTATTGAATTACCTATGGCTACTGGAAGTGCTGTCTGTATGGCCATGGTATTAATAATAGTACTTCCATATCGAATTACCTATGGCCATTTGATGTGCTGTCTGTATGATCATGGTGTTATTAGTAGCACTTCCATATCTAATTATCTACGGCCATCTGAAGTGATATCTGTAAGACCATGGTGTTAATAATTGGTATCATGTTACATATTGTGCGTCAACACATGGGAAATGTTCTTGGACTAAAATATAGCTAATATATAGAAACTTTGAGGTCATTTATCTTAGAAACTGCTGGTTTGATTTTGCTAAAGTTTAAGTTGTCTTTCTGTCAGTAGCTGATTTAATAAGTTTGAAAAATTTCATAATTTTGATGCAATATGAATGACATTATGTAAAGGAACAAGATTAGGGGTTATAATAAACTGCATTGTATCATAATGGTAGTAATGTTTTGGTATCAATCTAATGGACTGAAAAACTTCTTTTTTATTCAAATGCTCAACCGTGTCCTGATTCCGTGACAAACTTACGGTTGATGAAAAATTTAAAAGTATACACTATACATTTATATGGGAAACTGATATGCTGATATATACTTTATCATAATATTGTATTTAATATTAACCTGTATATAAGGTACATTCAGTTTTAAATAGTTGAATCAGGTCTGCCATTACAACTTGAAATTAATAAAAAGTACAGTGATCTCTCACTATAATGCTGTCCAAGAAAGTCATTGTGTACCCTAAGGTTCCTGTTATGCTAGTACACATTACATATTACATTTACATCATGTAATGGAATCGATGACCATACCTGCAATATGTACAAGTATTTACAGGTCAAAGTTCAATGATGCTAATTAGAAGTATTTACAAATTATATTACCCATGGTCAGCTTTAAAGAAAAGAAAGAAGAAAGAAAGGAAAGAAAATGTGGAAGAACAAGAGTTGGAAGCTATTTCTTCTCAGTACAACATATACTGTACAATAAAATGCATCATAAACTGAAATGGATAATTCATGATAATGAGTAATTTCCTACACTCAGAACATACATATCTTCAGAGTTCAGGCTTGATTACCAGCCATCTACACCAGTCTCCTCATATCACATGACCATTATAAGTCATGTGATCAATATTAGTTACTGATGAAGGCAGTGGGATATTGCTGAAAATTTCGAACTCTGAAGATATTTATGCTCTGAGTAAAGGAAATTACTAATGATCATAAAAACATCATCTTTATTATTTACATAGGAATATATGAAGGTGTTGTATGAGAGAGCTGTAGCCTATATAAACGTGGACTATGCCTTGGACTACATAGATAATCTGGTGGCTGGTGCGAGTCCACTTCTTCAAGATCCACTTTATCAAGCTGCAAAACTTGTGAGTAGAAACATTCTTAAATATATGTCTAACACAATTCTTTCATTAGTTGTATATCAAAATGTGTAGCAATGCAATCATTATCTGAGGTAGTAGAGCAATCAAAATTTCAAGTGTTGGTAGAGAGATCAATATTTCAGGTGGTAGAGAGATCAATATTTCAGGTGGTAGAGAGATCAATATTTCAGGTGGTAGAGAGATCAATATTTCAGGTGGTAGAGAGATCAATATGGTAGAGAGATCAATATTTCAGGTGGTAGAGAGATCAATATTTCAGGTGGTAGAGAGATCAATATTTCAGGTGGTAGAGAGATTAGTATTTCAGGTGGTAGAGAAATCAATATTTCAGGTGGATCAGCCAACCAAATTTGAGGCAGTAGATGGATCAAACAAGATGGGAGGCCTCAGCCACCAAAATTTGTTAGCAATTTTGTATCCATTCTGACAGATGATGCACTATGTGACTTAATCTCCTGAAATAAAGACACTAAATTCCAATTAAAATCAAGATCACTGGTATGGTGTAATAAAGACACTAAATTCCAATTAAAATCAAGATCACTGGTATGGTGTAATAAAGACACTAAATTCCAATTAAAATCAAGATCACTGGTATGGTGTAATAAAGACACTAAATTCCAAATAAAATCAAGATCACTGGTATGGTGTAATAAAGACACTAAATTCCAATTGAAATCAAGATCACTGGTATGGTGTAATAAAGACACTAAATTCCAATTGAAATCAAGATCACTGGTATGGTGCAATAAAGACACTAAATTCCAATTAAAATCAAGATCACTGGTATGGTGCAATAAAGACACTAAATTCCAATTAAAATCAAGATCACTGGTATGGTGCAATAAAGACACTAAATTCCAATTAAAATCAAGATCACTGGTATGGTGTAATAAAGACACTAAATTCCAATTAAAATCAAGATCACTGGTATGGTGCAATAAAGACACTAAATTCCAATTAAAATCAAGATCACTGGTATGGTGCAATAAAGACACTAAATTCCAATTAAAATCAAGATCACTGGTATGGTGCAATAAAGACACTAAATTCCAAATAAAATCAAGATCACTGGTATGGTGCAATAAAGACACTAAATTCCAATTAAAATCAAGATCACTGGTATGGTGTAATAAAGACACTAAATTCCAATTAAAATCAAGATCACTGGTATGGTGTAATAAAGACACTAAATTCCAAATAAAATCAAGATCACTGGTATGGTGTAATAAAGACACTAAATTCCAATTGAAATCAAGATCACTGGTATGGTGTAATAAAGACACTAAATTCCAATTGAAATCAAGATCACTGGTATGGTGCAATAAAGACACTAAATTCCAATTAAAATCAAGATCACTGGTATGGTGCAATAAAGACACTAAATTCCAATTAAAATCAAGATCACTGGTATGGTGCAATAAAGACACTAAATTCCAATTAAAATCAAGATCACTGGTATGGTGCAATAAAGACACTAAATTCCAATTAAAATCAAGATCACTGGTATGGTGCAATAAAGACACTAAATTCCAATTAAAATCAAGATCACTGGTATGGTGCAATAAAGACACTAAATTCCA